>JAJOOO010026829.1:0-20382 GCA_029582685.1 Solanum piurae
AAACGTAACGTCAAATTGAATTTTGAATTTTCATGGTCAAACACTAATTTCAATTAGAGTAAAATATTTTTCTGAAAAATGTAAATAACAATTTTTATAGCTAATCACATAATTTAGAAGTGAAAAGAAATAAGCAACCGCACAGGATTGAAACGTAACGTCAAATTGAATTTTGAATTTTCATGGTCAAACACTAATTTCAATTAGAGTAAAATATTTTTCTGAAAAATGTAAATAACAATTTTTATAGCTAATCACATAATTTAGAAGTGAAAAGAAATAAGCAACCGCACAGGATTGAAACGTAACGTCAAATTGAATTTTGAATTTTCATGGTCAAACACTAATTTCAATTAGAGTAAAATATTTTTCTGAAAAATGTAAATAACAATTTTTATAGCTAATCACATAATTTAGAAGTGAAAAGAAATAAGCAACCGCACAGGATTGAAACGTAACGTCAAATTGAATTTTGAATTTTCATGGTCAAACACTAATTTCAATTAGAGTAAAATATTTTTCTGAAAAATGTAAATAACAATTTTTATAGCTAATCACATAATTTAGAAGTGAAAAGAAATAAGCAACCGCACACGGCACAAGTACTTTTTTGTCTTTTCCATGTCAACACAAAAAGAACACGCAATTAGTTACTTATTGTTCGAATGATTATTCCGAAACGTAAAATTGTCTATCAATTAATATAAAATTTGTGATAAAATAATTATTAATTTAAGAGACATATAAAATTTAAAGTGAACAAATAAAAATAAATAAAGTAAATAAAATTATACAAAATATAAATAATGCCTATAAAATATTTTTATGAATCCCATATAATAAAGAAAATTAGGCAGAAGCACAAACACACATGTTGACGTTGTGATGCCTGTTTTGTTTTTTTTTTTAGTTTTCCACTCGATGTTTGGAGTCCATATTGAAGCTTCGATTAAATTCGGATCGCACACTGCTATCAAAAAGTAATACACACTATCAGAATGTAATACAGACACGTATTTTTAAAAAGTAAATACATATAATATTTACTTAAATATTTGGTGAAGTATTGTAAAATAATCTTCATTCTAAAAATGTGCCTCTGCTCTGCTAGACTGCTACTATGATTTAAATCATGATTGTTAAAATTCTCACTCCACATTCAACTACTGGATCAACCTTGTGAAAACTTAGACATTATATTAAACTTGTAAAATAAATTACAATACAAAAATATGATAAAATTTATATATTTTTTTAAAAAATTACTTTTTTGAATAAACAATTTTTTTTCTTATCTTTTATTTGCTTAAAAAGATGATTTTGTCGATGATGGACAATTGTACGGTAATTAATCCTTGTTATCCTTTTTAATCTCGCATTTTTCTAACTTAATCCGAATTTAATTTAAATCTATAATTTCTTAATAATATTGAATAATTAAATTTCGATTTCTAACGTAAATGATACAACTCAAATAAAATGTATTTCCTCCTAACCTTGTAGGTGCATGGATCATCTAGTCAAACAGACCAAACTTCGGGGTGACTTCATGTAGTAGTTTTTTTTCCCCATTTGGTGTTGATATCTACGATAGAGGTCAACTAATCTGGATTCATATCACATAAGGTCTTACTCGTGGAGAGTGCTCCGTACTAATTTTTTGTTTAGGACTTGAATTTGAATTTATGATTAAAGGAGAATCAACCTCATTCACTGCACCACATCTTTTGATGGTGACTTTAGTAATTGTTAGTTCTTGTTCATTACGATTTACACCCTTGCTCAGCATATACTTAAATATACTCCTCCGTCTATTTTTACTTCATGTTTGACTTGACACATTATTATTAAATTTATTTATTTTATTTTTCAAAGTGAAAAGTTGCTTCGTATTATCGGTGAATTGTAGTTTATATGTAAAATCACTTTAATCCCGATTATTCAAATCTCAATATAGAAGGGAAATAAATAATACTAGTAATAAAAAGAACGTGTTGTTATATGAGAATGAGATTTGGTACTAAATAGTTCATTAATATGAATGAATGTTCACCATGATTTGCTTTTCATTTTTGAGCAGACAAACGAGCTTTATTGCGCTACATTCGCCCTTGGGTTGAAAATTTTTTGTCACTCACCACGAATTGGAAGCTTTCTACGCACGCAAGCAAAACACATAAACGCGTCATCAATATATGTTGTGATGGAATGGTTGAGATTTCTCCATCTTTAATTAGAAATTTTGAGTCCGAGCTCTAAAAATAGAAAAAGAATCATGTTGGAAGTCGGGCTTTGCAATGCACAATTCAAATTAGTCAAACTCTAATATGAATATCAAATATCGGGTGAACCACCCCATACTTGTGGTGCAACACGTAAACAATATAGGTCAAAAAGTTAGTATTTCAATTTTGTAGTACTAGTTAGTATCAATGGTATTTCTATGCTTCAAAGTCTTAACTAATTTTTGTAGATAAGGGACACGAAACAAAAAAACTACTGCTCCATCCACCGATCTTATAGTTTATTTGGCCTAACTTCTTCAAAAGTCAAAAGCACTTGGTAAAAAAAAAAAAGAGAACTTACTATAAAGAATTAAAATAAAGGATTCGTTTTGCCACAGTTTTCTTTCTTTCTTTCTTTTCTTCATTTTTTCTTGAAATATTTTCACTTTATTTGAAAATCAGTGTTTGATCATGAAACTTTAAATATGATAACATCCGAATACTCAACAACAAAAGGATTAAGGCTACTAATATGTTAAGTTGGATTCGGAATTTTATGTTTAAAGCTTCTAGATCACAACTTCTTCTTTTTTGCTCATTGTTTTTTAATAGATTATTCGTGCATATTAAGTGAACTTTTAATATAAATATATAAATTAAATTAAATTACCGAATTCTGTCAAAATTCTTAATTTCACTTATAGATCAACATAATAATTTGTAATTTTCACTTTTCGATCATATCTCTTAAAAGTAATTATTATTTATGAAGTTTTAAATTGCACAAATAAATTTATGCTTGACATGTTTAAACATATGGAAATTTATTCCTAATGAACCAAGAATAAAACAAGTCAAAACATCTTCTCCTCTTAAATCATTTGTTTGAGTACTTCGTTTTTGAGAGTTTGCAAAATGTAAATAATTTACTATAAAGTAATTATATAAACATGAAATGTAAGTATACTTCTTTGTTTACTCCTAATTAGTATTCTATCCATATTTTTGTGCTCTTTAGTTTAGTTTTGTTTAAATGGACCACTTTTTGTGTTGGTAGGAATATGCAGCAGATTATTTTGACTCAAATTTGCTTCTTTTTTTTAATTTTTTTTTGTGCCTTTTGCTTTTGATAAGATATGATGGTGTTCCCCCTTGCTTTTTTTTTTTTGGTACCATTCCTAACTTTATTGAGAGCAAATTCTTGAAATCAACGCCCATTCCTCCAAAGAAAAAGAAAATTTGGGTCGCTTTAATAAGTTTTGATTCAACTTTGTCATTAAATTATACACTTCTCGACCAACAAATAAAGTTTTACTACAAAAAAGGAAAGAAATATGCTAAAATTGAAACAATTAATTGTTTGAATCCAAAAATACGTTTAAAGGAAGGTATAAAAACTTTAGAAGAACTTATTTATCGTCATTAGAGCTACGTATCAATTGGTTAGTTCAATTTTAAAGTTTATCGATTCAGTTTATAGATTATTCGATTGTAGATATGCTAAATATTGTTGAACCATTAAAATATCAATTTATCGATTATTGTTCGTTATCAATTATCGATTTAACCATTAAGATTTCACATAAAAAAATCTTTGAAAATGACTTTAAAATAAGGTGACCACTAACAAATCAAATAAAATAAATTGATAGATTGCATCTTGTTCAAAGTAAATATTGACACCTTATAGAATTATCGAAAATCCGAGACAGCGAGAAATAAAAGTATGAAATTAAATATTAATCAAAAAATTTATAATATAAATATAATTTATTAATATACTACTCGGTTAACCCATTAAGAAAAAATTCAAATGATTAAGAATCGATTTCCGATATAAAAATAATCAAAACTAACCAAATAAACCAATTACCCACTATCAATAAACTAATAATTTTTTCAATTCGGATTATTAATTTTGGTTTAGTTTTGCACAACCCTATCGTGAAAATCATGATGGATGAGTAGACTGTGGACTGACGCGTGTCTTTGGCATTTTAATGTATTCTATTTATTTCCAACTAACTCTCTTAAATATAATTAGTACTATCAACTAATCAGTTATCAAGATACCAAAAATATGCTCTTGGTGACGTACGTAGCTAAATTAAATGATCCTTTTTTATTTTCAGTTATACATTTGTCAGAAATAATACAAATAAATGAATAATTGCAATATATATAGGCTCAAGAAGTGAAACATGCTACCAATTTAATAATTGTACGTTTTAGTTTTTCTTAAATAAATAACGATAAACTTTAGTAGTAAAAAGTAATAGGAGTAATGTTTTGCATTTGTTGAAGCATCCAGCTACAGGAATAATTTTGATGATGATAATGAATTAAAAATCTATATATGGTGGATCAATGGCTTACAAATATTGCAATAATGTAATAAATAAAGGCCTTTCGAGGGTGTTGTTTGATCCATAGATGTATATTACCCTATTATTAAACATTATAATACATTAAAACTTCAACAAAAGCACAATTATTAAGCCAACAACATCCACTCCTAAATTAACTAGGGGGGCATTTTTCCCCCTTTTATTTTCTACACTTATCGCACTCCTCAACTTTCTCCTGTCCGAGCTTAATTCAATTAAAAAGTGTATATATAAATTTAAGGTTTTTTTATTTAATGGAGTTTAAATGAGATAACAATCGAATTTTGACTAACAGTATATTAAATTCCAATGCATCTGTACCTTCTATTCTACCTCTATTTTTGTCGATCCCCTAAAACTATATAATTAAAGATGGACTTAACTATCGTCCAATTAAAAATATGGATTGAATAAAACTTTTTTCACGTTCATGTCACATGTATAGAAATGGCGCTTTCCACTTGAATCTTGATTAGTTGTGAAAAAAAGAAGAGTATATTTAGGAAATTGGAATTGTAGCATGAACGCCGTAATTTATTAATTTATTTACATTAACGATCTCAACAAACCACAAAGAACCAAAGCCGTTCAATTCTTTATAGTATATAGTTTATTTACAACTCTCACTTTCTTATATAATAAATAATAAACATTAATGAACTCTAACCAAGTTGAGGAATTTTTTTTACAAAACAACATTGCATCACGGGTAAGTGGAGTACGTGACAAATTGTGCAAGTTGAAGTTTCATTAATTATTTGCAAATTACTGGGATCTCTCTTTTTGTGGACAAGATCAATGAACGAGTCTTGTAATAAGTAAAAATGATTAATCAAAATAGGAAAGATTTATGTATATTGCTATTTTGATAATCATAATTTTATGCGGAGTGTATTAAATTAACTATAGGACCAAGTAATATGAAACGCAAAAGAGAAATAAGTGTGGATAAGTAACTTTACAAATTGAGGTGCTTTCTCCAGGCATCAAGAAAGACATAAAAAGGATAAGAAAAGATCTTATTGAATCACATTAAGAATTATATATATACATATATAGTATAGTTATATATTTTTGGGGACAAGGAGCAATTGCTTTAACGACAAGGTATGTAATTTTTTTTAATTATTTCAACTCTTTAATTTAGAGATCCCAACAACCGCTACTAAATAATAAAATAAGAATACGTATAGAGAGACATATCCTATCTATAAGAACCACTTTGTCTTGCGTATTATATATCTTGCACTTTGGTCTACTTGTGCAAATGGGACGCACCAGAAATAGAATGGACAGCCAAAAAATTCATTTTTTTTTCTAATTTAGAAAATTAAGTTTTACGCGTATGTTTCACGTTAATTGTTCACTCGCTTGAATCAGACTCAATCACATTTTGAGTTTGGAGGATCATTCATTATTCACTCTCTTGCTATTGCCTGTGGGGAGCACTACAACCAAGATATGTATTATCATATAGAAAGAGGTGAAGCATAGCGATTCGTACTACTAGAAAAGTTCCGCTAACCAATAGGCAATAGAATCAGTCGATAGCTGCTAGGCACAAAAGACCATAATGAATCACATAGATAAGCCCTTACCTTTTGAGAGCGTGGATGAATAGGGTTGGCGAAACGCGAATGGATGAATGTCTAAGCGGTTGTTGGAAGAGTCGGTCTTGAAAATCAAATTATTTTTAGAGATATCGAGATATCTGGGGTTCAAATCCCTCTCCATCCACAAAGTCATAAGTGCTCGAGTTGTTGCCTTATTTATAGATAAGAATGAATTTGATCGACTCAATTCAACTTAACTGATATATAGATGGAATGGTCGTTTGTGTTATATTTAGTTAGGACCATATCTCCCTTTTCGTCTACAACACAACTAATCTTACCCTCGCACCTACCTCTCATATTATTAGTCCAGATTATATACAAGTGTTTTTAAGATGATATTTTTTACTTGCATACCAAACACAAACAGATGAGAGAGAAACCGACTTACTTTTTAAAAAAATATTTTCCATCGGACCAAACACACCCTAAATATGCTTTTACAAGTTTGCTTGAGGAAGTTTGAACTTTCAAGTTTGGGCCTAAAAGAAGAGCCCGTTGGGCATATGAAAAAATAACGTGAGTAAACTAAAGTTCATCTAATTATTCGAAACAGTGATAGTTTAAAAATATACAACATACAGCAATAGTTTGAGGTTTAATAGTAGATATGCACGAATATGTTTATAAGTTTATTATCCGTATGAATATAATTAGCTAGGCGGAGGTATTGTATACATGCAAATACACTTATTACACATATGAATTCGATATATTTTGCTATGTTTTAAAACCAAATTGTTGTTACGTTTCATAATTAAGCAATAGTATCTCGCTATTTTTCACAAATCTGAACACAATTAATGCTATTTACAAATTCTTGTCATGAAAAATTGACCTTGCTTTGTAGCTCGTTGAATAAATTACGAATAATATGATGTTTTAATGTTAATATTTTAGCTTTTGTTCTTGATAATAAGTTTTAAGTTTAATACTCCGTTGATTTAACTTTTAACCTAAAACATGGACACAAATCTTTCTCCACACAAAACGATCATGGAGCTCGATATAAAAAATGGATGATTTGAATCCATTACAAATACTTAAAATTGAACAAAATTTGAAGATTTCAGATTTTGGACATTTTCACATTCAAATCAGTACTTTTCGCAATCAAAATCAGTTGAAATCATTGAATTACTATTGGAGACAGATATCATCTAAACTACATAATTTAAATTCATAAGTAGTACTATTAAAATTGGATGATTTGAATCCTTTTTGTTTGTCCTGGAAAAACAAAAAGGGAAGCAATTAGCCACCAATACTCCCAAAACAAAATCCCCCTTTCTGTAATTTGGCCCTAAAAAGGAACTCCGGTACAGTAGACTGTCGGAGAAGGAAAATAAGCTCTCTGTCACAAGTTGAGATATCGGGAAAATTCAGAGATATCACCACTTCAGCTAAAGATGCATGTTGTAAGGGAAATTAGGAGTTCAATGCAAAAATGTCATGGAGGCAGAGTTTTTTAATTTTTGGTTTGATAAATTTAAGCTTCTTGTCCTTTCTTTTCCCTTAAACGTAAATCAAAATCCCAGAGTAGATTTCTTTTTTTTTATAAGATTTTATCAATTTTACAGAGAGGGAAATATAACTAATTAGGCATATGACTCGTCCCACATCGGTGCCGCAATATATCTGTCTGCTGTTTATGAAGTAAGCAATTGCGATACTTGGATACGACCTTACTTGAACAGGATCTGTTCTATAGGCTCGTACCACTGTATCCTTGATTTCTAAGGAGACAGGAAACCAAGTCTGGTTGATGAAGTTATGGCCATGTGACCAGAGCGTGATTAACAGCTTGCTTATGGCTCCTCGAGCTGTGGCATCAGTAGATGATCGTTCTTGAACCTTTGAGAGGTTTGAGATGGTCTCATGGCTGTCTGACAGACTCCTCATTCTTTTTGTTCCTCTTTCGTTCTCCGAATTCTCGTTGTGCTAGCTTTCTATTTCAGCACTGTTTGGGTCGCCATTTTTCAGCTTCTCTTCAGTCTGCAATTTAGAGTTCTTGGCGTTGAACGAGTAAGAAGGCTAGTAGCTAAAAAGTGATCACTTGTTTTATTGTTGACAAAGGAGGACAGCACCTACTAAAGCTATTCGACATAGAGTCAAGGCTGTGATCCAAAGGCATAAAGCGAGGAGAAGTACACTTGACTCTAATGGTGGATAAATAATATGATTGTATTGTAGTATTAGAAGACAAAATAGTCGTTGAGGTGTTTACTTACATAGTAATAGAGCTGCTAGGAAGCTTACTATTACAGTTACGTATGTAATGGTATTTTCCACCTGAACGGCTGACTCATTTTAATACAAACTGAATGTTTGGCACTGTCAAGTTTTGAATGTATGTAAATTGAGCAATAGTAATATACAGAAGTAACAATCTATGAATAGCCATCACTTGTTTTATTGTTGACAAAGGAGGACAGCACCTACTAATGCTTTGCACTTGGTATATCACACCCGGTTACAATCTGTACACATGCCTAACTTGTAGATGAAATATAATAGGAGAATAAACTGCAGTTTTATTACCGAGTTCCTGATAGTCAAGGACCCTTACAGAAACAACCGAGGAAAAAAATGCCAAAAAGTGGATCACGGCATATGAATCCTCAACATTTTACAGACAATACTGGGAAAAACAACCCTTCTTCAGAATGTATTAGAATAATAAAATACACACAGGTGTGAAGCACTAATACACAACTCACACGTCTTCATCCTTACAGCTTCGAAGCTGCATCCTTATCTAAAAACCAAACTAATTCTCCTTCGGGTGAAACCATCTGCACAGGCAGCAAATCTGAACTTTTATCATCACCTAGCGATTTATGCACTACATCTGCCTTCCCAGCACCTACTATAGCAAGTGCAATATTTGCAGATGAGTTTATTACAGGGAATGTAAATGTAATCCTGTTCGGCGGAGGTTTTGGAGAGTCCTTGATGAAGGTGACCCACTTTTCTTTCTCATGGACAAGAGGATGCCCGGGAAATAAGGAAGCTATATGTCCGTCTGGACCCATACCCAAAAGCATTACATCAAATTTTGGAAATCCACTCTCTTTAGAGATGTCTAGAATCTTGCTCTTAACTAAGTGCCTTAGACAAGTCTCGTAATCATCTGCCGCAGCCTCGGCTGATAATGCATCATTTATGGCATACACATGACCAGCAGGAATAGGTATCTGCCAAAGAGAAAGTAAAGGTGAGGTTAGAAGTTTGGTAGAAAGAATTAAAGATGTCAACTGAGAATAATGATGAAGTAACAGCTATCATCATTCATAATAAGATCAAACAATGTGGGCAGTTCACATGTGAAGCAAGTACTATGAGCAAATTGAAATCCAAAATGATGCCCTTGGCAGCCATGCATCACTAAACATCTTTTCTGATACGAATTGGATAATTTAGTTCACAACCATCTTTATTTAAATAGTCTGTGCTTCAGAGCTAGTCAGACTGCCAAATAAGATGTCACGACAACCCAACTTGTTCGGGATAACGAAGAGCCTTAACTGAAGGAAAGTAGGTCAACATTGAGGGTGCAATTCAAACCCACTTATTCATTCTTATATTAGAAGGAATTCAGCGAAGTCAACATAAAGTGTCCAACTGATCTTATCAGCAGCTCCAAATGGTATTGAGTTGGGCAATTTTTGCTCTTTAAGTTTCCCAACATGCACAATTGACAATTGTGCTTAAGCTATAATTACTTTTCAGTTGATCCTCTAAACCTCAACCCCACTAAACTCTTCTAGCTACAAAAATCTCCAAATCATTTCTCATTAGGTAATCTCTACAATTGTAAATGTTTGAAGTATTTTGCTAATATTCCATCATTTTTCATAATGCAAAACCCCCCCACAAAAGAAAAAAGGGACCTCAGTTGTTTAAGGAGGGCTTCAGGGGTTGACAGGTTCTATAAGAAGTAATTTTATATCAGAAATCTGTGAACCAAAAGCAAACTTTAATGTTTTCTAATAAAAAAGTGGATTCTGTTTATTCCAACATTTTCTACAGTGCAAATATTTTCTTTTTCATTTGTTGTTTTTACATGAATTACGTAACATCATCACATATCTTAAGAATATGTAATCTAAAACTTATTTAACATACAGCTTCTCCGCACAGTTGGTTCCATGGTAGATATGATCATGTATACCAATTGCTTGTCTTCGTCACATATGACCAACCCCCTCCCCCCTCCCCACAAAAAAATAAATATAAAATAAATAATATATATATATATATAGAGAGAGAGAGAGAGAATCCACATAGGTAGAGATTGTTTCTTCCCTCCATCTTGAAGAAACTATTCAAATGACAACCCACCAACCCACACCCAAAAGATCTAAAATCCACATCCAAGTGTGAACTTACCACGCTTTACTTACAAGGATGTCTCAAGTATAAAACTTGATCTGGCTATCTAGTGTTATTTTCTATCAAATAAAAGAGAGGGGATTAGCTTTTTGTAGGAGTGGAAGATGGGCTTATCTTCACTTCCCCTTCTAAGTCAAAAAAACTAAAACTGATAAATTGGTTAATTTTTATTTTTATTTTTTTTCGAGGATAGTAACACTAATCTATATATTCACAGGGGTATACTACATCCAAAATATGTAGTTCCCCTTCAAAAGGTATTACAGACTAATTATATTGCCACCTATCACCACTATTTCTTACAAATAATCTAAAACATCCAAGTTATCTTCTGCTTGTACTAAAATATTCTGTTTACACCAAAAATAAAACAACACTACATAAATTGGTTAATTTTGCAGAATAGCTTTGCACATTATTGATCGAGTGTGCCAAAAGATAGGGCCAATCAACAAGGAGCTAAAGCCAAATGGCGACATCCCAAGGGGGTGAATAGGGGTATCAGTTGCAGGGCTCAAGGTTCTTACGTATACCAAGTGCTTCCCTGCACCTCAGTGGTAGGTTCCGCTTACCCACAATTTGTCAAAAAGCTTCTGGCAAACACTCATTTTATCTCGTATGACAAATTTTTTTCCTTTCTCCTACCTATGAAATCTAATTACTAGTGACGGCTTCTCCTGTCATTTTAGCCCATTGCAAAGCATATGTTTCTCTCAAATCACATTAGAAATTGTGTAATTCTCAAATGTAAACGTGAGAAAGCAAATATTGTACACCCCATAGAAGTAGAAAGGGGAAGCCATCTGTCTTTCTGCATTGCCATCTTTTACGATGTCAAATACCAGCCAAGCACCTGAGTCACCACTCACCACACATTTAATCAAATAACATCGACTTCCTTTGCTCTATCCAAGAAGAGGCAGCAGTCTTTGGTTGCAGCTTACCACAAGGATCTTTACTTCCTTAAGATTTTGGAATAGTAAGGTCTGTAGATCATTAAACTGAATCTTGAGGTGCTTCCCTGGAAGTTTCTTCCTTGTTGATCTCATGAAACTTAAATGATTTTCGTGCTAGCACGTAAGAGCAACATTTATTATTTGATCTATTAAACAGAGAGTGCACAAAATGTGTTAAAGATAAGAAATCTAATGTGAATTACATTTTAACAGGGAACATCATATCATTTTAGTTCTCACTGATACATTAGCAGGCTTATCTTACTTAATTTCTTAATCTATGGGACTGCGGAAAAAGATATGTTTATAGTATGCATGACTTGCATTCCTTGTTACCGCTGGCCTAACGCCCTCACATAATTACTTTCTCAACTGATTTTCCCAAATATTTCATCTGGAGTTGATGAATGAGAATCTGAATAACTCTAGATGTATTCTCCATCAATACTGTGCACTTTAGTCTCTGTTCACATTCCCCCCCGCAAAACTTATTTTTTAAGGAGATTGAGACCATCAGCATAGCTCGTAACTAGAAAAAAAGATTATTATTTTTATAACCTGGTGTCCGGGGACCTCTACTAATACCCAGGGGTATCTGATTGAACAAATGAGAAGAAATCACTAGTGCAATAAACCTACTGCGTCCTACATTTTGATCGGGCAAACAAGCAAAAAAAGATCACGACAGTTGGGAAAAACAACAAATAAACAGAGGAGTGGTGAAATATAATGGGAAGAAAGCTAATGAAGAAACTACACTACACACTGAGGCAGCAGCAATAAATAAAATCAATACATTGTAGGAAGGGCAGCAAATATACCTTGGATAGAAAACCATCATAAGCAAGTAAATAATTGCTGTCAGGATGATCCTTTGGAACCACTCTCTCATCCACCCAGAAAACGTGCCATTTGGACCAGTCTATTGAATCAATATATGGTGGCTCCACCAATTTCCTGCAACAAACATTAGCAATCCAAAAATATACCCCCAAAATAATACTAGTAGAATCGAATAGAATTAATCAATCAATACCTGAGAGACTTGATAAGTGAACCACCGGAAACAACCACAGTAAAAGCATCTCTCTCTTTGCAAAATTTCTCCGATAAATTGGCAGTGTACTTCGCTAGAGCTACAGCAAGTTCCTCCTCAGAATCGTACACTTCCACTTTCGCGTTCACTCTCTCAGCCATTGATGCTTTTGTACGGCACTGAGATCTCCAGGAATTTGTACTCAACACTACTGAGTTTCTCCGATGCGGGTGAGAGCAAAAAAGTGGTTTTCCAGAAACAGACGAAGAGGTCAACAGAATAGATCGGATGATAGGAGAGAATCGGGTAGGTGAGATGCGCGAGAGAAGGGGAGAAGAGGAGGCTAGGCTCAGTACACACTCTGCCATGTTACTACTATTAAATAAGAATGAAGTGACTGCTCCATCGGCGACACACAAAGAAAGAAGTTAGTCTGCTGGAGGTTTTTGGTTGGTGAGCAGCTGGGCGTGGCATTCAATGTGGTTATTGGGAGAAAACGATCATGCTCCGTATTTTATTAATTGAAATGGTGCTTAATTTGAAGAGTAACAAAAACTGTTCTTTGATTCCTTATAATTTCAATCTCTATTTTATTAATATTTGCATAGCTAATATCTCTAATATTTACATAAATTTAACTTTAACTAGCTGAATTATAAATAAATTACTATTGTTTGTAATATATAGAAAAAACTATCATTGATCCTTCATATATAAATGTTATGTTATTTTGATCTTTGATATATCATACTTGATTGAAATGGAGCTTAATTTAAAGAGTAACAAGAAGTTTTTTTGATTCCTTAGAAAGCTAAGGAATCGTTTAGTGGTTAGAATGCTATATTGGTTGATAATTTTAAAAGTTATAAAGAAATATATATTATTACTGGGAACTCACATAAATCCCACTAATTTGAGAACTAATTACATAAATATATTTGAATTTGCAATATTATATACTTTACCAAAATTTGGTGCGTCCAGATACGTTGAGATTCATGTATCTCATAATACATGAAGTCAAAGTTTAATATAATTTGTTCTAGATACATTGTATCACTCGCCTCTCCCCCTTCTCGCTCGTATTTGTATCTTATATACATGCTAATCACATCAGATACATACAAATACATGTATCTAGTGTGATTCATATGTATATGAGATACATAACAAATCTCACTCGCCTCTCTCCATATTTTAGTGCACATGGTAGTAAAAATACACATATCTAGGTATATATTCCTCAGTATATGGTAGGAACTTCCTCATTAGTGATAAAATACGTAATACTTCAAAAGTATATGTAATAATAGTATACATGGTAGTGGAGTATATCCAATTATGCAGTTTCTCCATTATTTTTTGCCGGATATAAGGTAGAATAACTAATACATATTTAACTATCACTCGATGAATAATTAATCTCTACATAAAATTATACATAAATTCACCCTTAACTAATCCATATATTACTAATATTTGCACAACTCTAACTAGCCGGATAAAAATAAATTATCCATTTATTACTTTTCATGCAACTTATACGACGTTTAAGAGGTAGATAGAAAATAAGTTATTCATAAAATTAATATGACGTTTGGTTGATAATTTAGAAACCTACATAAATAAGATGTATAAGTTACGAAGAAACATATGTACTAGTATTTTATGGACAATAGAAGATAGAATAACTAATACATGGAGTATAAAGTAACACTCCATAGATTCATTAGCCAAACTAATTCTTACATTACTAATATCTACATAATTCTAACCAACTATCAAACAATTCCCGTATCTTTTACTCGTTCAGTGATTTAAGTAATGAAGGTAAAATATTCACATACACATATTACTCAATTAAGTTTAAATGTATGCATTTTTATTTTTAATTATATTGCTTGATTTAGCGTAAATAAATAATTACCATTTCTACATCTAAATTCTAAAGCATAATTCATTAATTTGTCATATTCAAATGCCCAGGAGGTGAATATAATTACAGAATTTACGCCAGGTGGTAAGTGAAATTTACCCTTACATTGGCACACTCGTACGACGTCGTTCTCATCAAGGGGAAATCCTAAACCCTAAAATCCCCCAATATAAGCTTCCTGAAGAAAAAAACCCTAATCTCCATCAGAAAGATAAGATGCAGATCTTCGTGAAAACCCTAACGGGGAAGACCATAACCCTTGAGGTTGAATCCAGCGATACCATCGACAATGTCAAAGCCAAGATTCAGGACAAGGAAGGTATTCATCTGTTAAAAATTTAATCTTTTTTTGGTTTAATTTCTTCTCGTATTTGATCTATGGAACTGAAATGGTGTTTAAATGGAACTAATGAATGGATCTCAACAAATGAATTTATGGGCTCTCTATCTAGGTATTCCACCGGACCAGCAGCGACTGATCTTTGCTGGTAAACAGCTTGAAGATGGGCGTACACTGGCGGATTATAATATCCAAAAAGGTTTGTGTTGGATTAACAGTTCGCGACATTAGCGATTGTTTTATTGTTTATAAGCTTGCCTTTTTAATGAATTTTATTTTGTATAAAACAGAATCGACTCTGCATCTTGTCCTGAGGCTCCGAGGTGGGATCATTGAACCGTCTCTTATGGCCTTGGCCAGGAAATACAACCAAGAGAAGATGATTTGCCGCAAGTAAGCTCTACATTTAGCGCTTTGGTTTACTTACCTCTATCATTTGATGAACTCCACATATCAAATTATTGTTGTGGCAAGATGTATTTATTTCAGTTGAATTTGAACTCTTTAAAATGGTCTGTACAAGAATGTTTTTGTGTTAAAATCACAGTCCTTTGTGAATGCGAGCTTAGATTGCATTTGGGTGTCAATGTCTTGACCTTTACTTAGGTTGCCTTTGGATGTCAATGTCCTGACTTTTTCCACTGATGGTTAATAAAAAACTTCCAACACTGTGATGAAATGGATAGAAAGCTAAAAATGGTGGATGGGAAGCTGTGAGTTGGGTTTAGTCCAAAAAAAACAAACATCTCCGGTGCAGCAACACCTTGAACACGAAACTAACAATATTAGTAGCTGTTTTCTCTCTGATTCTAGCTTGCACACTTTGGGTTGTGTGCTTTGGCTAAAGGAAAATTAAGGTTCTTGGAAGGCATCTAATGTGTGAAAATCTACCAAATATTATCAACAGCTATCAACCCTGTTTCTAGATCCTCCACTATAGCCATTTTAAACATTTATGTTCTAATATTATTTTACCACATGGGGCGGGTTAGCATGAGAAAGTGCTTAGTATATGGTGTACTGACGTATGTATTCATTTTGAAATGGTAATTTGGTATACCGGAAGTGTGTTGTTTGCTCAAGAAACTGTTGAACATGTCCATTTTCTCTTCTGTTATTATTATATCATTTGAGAGTCACATTTATCCAGAACTCCAGTTTAATCATGTTTTTTTCTGCAGGTGCTATGCCCGTTTGCATCCACGTGCTGTGAACTGCAGGAAGAAGAAATGCGGTCACAGCAACCAGGTCTTCTTTTGAATATTCTGCAAGATTTTGTATCATGTATGTTGTTCAACTTGACTCCATACACTAAACTGTTTCTTTTGTTACTTGCTTTGCAGTTGAGGCCAAAGAAGAAGATCAAGTAGACAGTCGGTTGCATTTCCTGTGGAGATGTTATGCCAATCACATGATTTTGTAGTTCTTTTGCTTAGTTCACATTTTGGTGGATCTATTGTTGTCTGTTTAACTGCGGCACATTTGTTTAGACCCCAGTTCCATTTACAAAAAGAATTTAGTGCTCTTTTGAGTTTGTTATGATTATGGGTTGTGTTTGTTTTCTTTATTTTCGATTAAGTATTGTTGGTTCTTTGGTTGGCGGGTTTTCTGTTATTACCAGCAGTCGGCATATCTCGAATGTTGTGATCCTATTCTCTTGGCCTTGAGACAAAGGATCTAAAAATTTACCTCCGGTGAACAGGATATAAATTACGCCTTTGCACAAAGCTACCTTGCAGATATTTGAGAATATGCATTTTCGAAGAGCAAATGATACAAATGTGTACATTGGTATCCTTTAGCTCGAATATTGCCTTCTATAAGTATATCTTCCTAAACATATCTATTATTTGGAGAAGTTGTCACTTTGTCTGAAATACGTTTTGGATCATCTTCTGTGGAGAACCAAGAGCTGCGTATTCTAATTGGAGCAATTCATCAGAACTGAGTTGCCAACCAAGGGCTCCTAGGTTCTCTTCAGTTTGTTTTACAGACTTGACTCCAGGGATAGGAATTGTACCCTTGCATATACACCAGTTGATAGCTACCTGCATTGCGACGTTATGTTAATAGCTATACCTCTTACCCGGTGATTTCAAGGTGCTAAGTTCAAAGGGAGTAAGTATTAGTGAAGTGAAACTATACGTTTACCTGTGGTATTGTTTTCCGACGTCTTTGAGCTATTTCTCTCAGTGAGGTAAGTAGAGGCTCCAATCCAGGCAGAATTTGTCTAAAGAGGAATCCCCTACAAGTGATGTTTTACGTTGAGATAAGTATCAAATAATCGTGTGAGCTGTACTTGCTTGTTTACTAGTAAGAAAAATTCAACTTGGGAAGAAATTGAGAGTGTGTACCTTGGCCCAGGTGGAAGATTAGAGGGCGTATATTTACCAGTGAGCATACCAAGACCCAGAGGACTGTATGCTATGACCCGTATGCCTAGTGAATCACATAAATTTTTTATCTCCATCTGATCACTTCCCATACTCAGCAATGAAAATTGTACCTGATGTTGGAGAGCTCACTGGCTTAAGATTGTCACACCAAAGCAAGCAATGATTCGAATTAATTCAAAAAACAATTTGGTCATATGGAACTTGATGACCACTAACGATGTTTGAACATTAGAGATGATTCTCTCTCTCTTTCTTTGGATAACATGTGATATCAAGGTTATCTTGTGTGTACGTACCAGGTAAGTCAGTCCCATTAGAGGTGATTCATTTTCTTAGACTAACCAGTAATGCATATTCGGTTTTTGACACTTGTAAACAACATAGCATCCCACACCACACTCTGTTAAAGAAAGGTAACTGCATACGTAATAGTAAAGTAGGAAGAAGACTCAGCACCTGGGCTGAGCGCAAGGGTACTCCTCGGTCATCAAGATATTTGTGTATTTTCAGCAGCTGCTTTGGTCCATAGTTGCTCACTCCTACTGCACGAACTAAACCCTGCACGAGATGGAAACATTGTAATTTGATTTTATCCATAGGTGATGATAAATACCAGATTTAGCAGAATCTTTTAATAGTGACAGAATAACACCAAAAATATAAATCTCCCTCACACAAATGCACGCGATTCCAAATAAATACTTTTAGTTATAGTAACCTTCTCGTACATGGCAACTAAACCATCCCAAAGAGCTCGTTCCTGCAAAGGTGCATAATTTGCAGTTGACCAGTGCAATTGTCCTATTCCAATTTGCTCAATTTGCATCCTATCCAGAGAAGACCTGTCACAAAGTTCTGTTTAACACAATCATCTTGTTGTTTCATAAGAATCAGCTAAATTTCCCCCCCATATTACTGGAGTTAAATATTCTGATTATCAGTATGTTCAGAAGAAATGAGGATGACCAGTACTTGCAAGCATTCACAAATTGTCCAGGTGTTAGGCGCCATGGGTATGCTGCAAATTTTGTTGCAATAACAATGTCATTCTTTACTTGCTTGTCTCCTGAAAACATGATAAGTTAAAAACTTAGAAAACAGAAGTGAATTTCGGTTACCTTAACAAACTTACTGAGCACCAAATGCTCAGATAGAAGTCCAACCAAGAACGGAAGGTATTATGCAACTCAAAGTTTAAACAATGTTACAGATTTACATAATTGCTGAGAGTAGCAAACAATTCTTCAAAAAAACATATTAAAAACATGAAAAGTTGGGAAGCTAAACTAAGTTCAATGCTGCTCTATTTTTCCATTAATGTGAAGAAATTAAGATGAAACGTAAGTGTCCTGTGACTGGATCACCCGAATCACCAATGTAATTCTACTCCTCGTTCCTAAAGAGAACGATTTAAAAGTATTTCAGGAGGCCTAGACACCGCCACCACCACCAACATGCCAGTGTAATCCCACAAGTGGGGTATGCGGATGGTAGTATGTATGCAGACCTTACCCCTACATTTGTGGTCTTGTGGAGGGTGGCCTAGACCAGTGGCGTAGCTACATGGTGACACCCTTCGTCAGAAAAAAAAAAACTGTATGTACAAGTTAAGTAATACACGAAATGATTAAATAACGTGTATTGGACACCCTTAACACAACAAGCTATTGTAGCCTAATGGTTTCAGACGCTTGTAATGAGGCAATGCTTGTGTGTTTGACTATCACTAGAAGCAAATGTTTTTTCCACTTTTTGGAAAGAGTTTTTGTAGTGCTATTTTTGGACACCCTTTGTGAAATTCATGGCTCCGCTATTGGCCTAGACACCATGGTTATAAAAAGAAAATGTATCAAATTGGTTATTCAAAACTTCCTAATGCTGCCTGTGAAATGTTCAAAAGCAAGAATTGGTTTATTTTCCAAATGACAGAGTTTCCAAACATGAATATATATAGGGAGTACTTTTAATGAGAAACAAGAACAAAGCAATGCGACCTGGAAACTGGCGAATGAATTTTCCAAGAAGTTTCTCACTTTGTCCATTTAACTTTCCAGTCCCATAAGAATCAGCCGTATCAAATAGGTTAATCCCATTCTCCACAGCAAGATTGAAAGTCTGCTGAAGTTCAGAGTCCATGGAATCTTGATAACCCCAGAGAAGCTGATTGCCCCATGCCCAAGTACCAAACCCCATTGGAGATACTGTCAAAGACCCCATCTTTACCTGAAAATTCAACTCAATTAACCTTTAGATACTCGAAATTCACGCAGCTTAGCAAAGGGAGAAGAAACGGAAAATACCTTTTGCCATGGCCAGAAACGGGGAATTTTGAGGGATTTGAAAACAGAGGAAGATGGAAGAGGATCACTTGTAGAATTGCTGTATCTTATGTTGAAAGCAATAGATTTTGAAGCTGAGAGGCAGAGAGCCATTGCTTCCAGGTGAGGAAGACAAATTTTGGATAAATTTTCAGATCAAAACGTATAAAAAAATTTATTTTTTTAAAAGAAAAAAGCAAAAAATAAAAAAATAAAATATGACCGCTGTGGGATTTGAACCCACGCCCTTTCGGACCAGAGCCTAAATCTGGCGCCTTAGACCACTCGGCCAAACCATCATTGGATGATGTAAAACATCTTCTAATTTTATTTATACCTTTGGATAAATTTTATTTTCTTTGAGTTTGTGTTTTTAGTCTCTTAATACTGATAACAAAGTGAGAATTTAGTCAGATATGATATCGGATTAATCATGTTAATCTTTAATTAGTTTGACATATTTTGATCCTAATTTTTGTGAATCTTTAGAAATTTAACAAACTATTAAGCGCTACATTATTTAATTACTGGAATTTATGTTAAATTATATATTTGCTACCATGCTATTTCATATTTGGGATAATAAAATTCTAGTTAAATAGTCTACACGTTATATTTTCTTTTGCATAGAGATTAAAATATTACATTTTAATTAATTGACGTTTTAATTTAGTTAGACAACATCATTAGGAACAAAACTAGAATTTATCTTTCTTGGGGGGGGGGGGGGGGGGGGGGGGGGGGGGGGGGGGGGGGGGGGGGGGGGGGGGGGGGGGGGGG
>JAJOOO010026830.1:0-10244 GCA_029582685.1 Solanum piurae
GAATTACTTTGGGTTGTTGGGTTTAAGGGGAGGTTAAGAGGGTTAGATTAGGAATGGCTACATGGATTTAGATTATAGCCAATTGAAATAAGAAAATAGTCATTTTGAACTTAATTAATAAAAATGGCTAAAACTCAAATACGATAAATTAATATTAATTAATTAACGAGCTTCTTAATCTTGACAAAATAAAATAATTAACTTAATCAAACTAATTAATTTAAGAATATTAACTATAATCTAAACTAAACTAATTAACAAAACATTTAATTAAAGTTAAAATCTTTTTGAGATGATTTTCGAATATTCATAAAATATACTAATTATACACATAACTATTTAAGACATATATATTATTTAAAAATTATAAAAAGTGACTAAATTATTTAAAATAACTTGAAAAATATTTTGAATTTTATAAAGTTAATTATTTTAAATTGCTTGGAATTTAAGAAGCTTGATGATTATGTATTGGGGAGGGTCAAAATTGGGTGTCAACAGTATAGACATTAAATACATAGGAAAAGACCTAAATACCCTTAAGAAATAATTGTCGGACGGACCTATGGTTCATAGAACTTTCTACGGTCCGTTCTGGTCAACCGTAGAGTCAACTTTAGAAACCCCAAATTCAGTCATTTTCCACGAGACCTTTCTACGGTCTGTTGTTCATTCTATGATCTGTAGAACCCAAGTTTAAGTCCAAAATTTAACTAAGTATGTATAACTTCTACGGGTGCCATCGACAACCCATTCAAATTCCTACCGCCCATCTCATTCACTCGTAGGTCAAATTCAGAAACTCAAATTTTTCAAAACTCAACTCTAGGTTCTATTGATTCCCTTCCTACGGTCCGTATGTCAGTCTGGTAGACCACTATTTTGATAAATTTTCTGCACTTTTCCTTTCCATCTTGACTTTTTAAGTTTCAAGGTGTTATATAAGACAAATGTCATCATGTCCATTCTTAAATCGTGATAAAAATGAACTAAAATTTCAATTAAAAAAAATCATTGTAAGCAAATCAATTAGGATCTTTTTTCCAGACACCCACGTGGATATCAATGAAAAAACAACAAAATGATAAAGGAGAAATTTAATTGACCAAATTTTCAATTTTCAAAATACCTCATGTTTTATTCTAAAAAAAAAGAAAATTGATTTTAATTTGATAAAGAGTCGCCACTTAATTTTTAGAGAAAAATTAAGAAAACGGATTTTTTCAAATGCTCAAAACTATTAATCAATTGAAATTAATATAAGGGGGTTCAGGGGCTTATATTAACGTTTTAGGAAGGGTTTGAAAGCACCTCAAACATCCGCTAACTTGCAGTTATCCGACGATTAAACATATTTGGCTAACTATCTGTTTTTTTTTTTTTTAAAAAAAGGCATACTTAATTAGATTAAGAAAATAAACAATTCAAACTTTTAAACAATTTAACTTTTGGCCAGTTTTCACCCGTCCTAAAACTAGCAAAATAATATAAAAAATAGATGGGTCTTCGACCCCATTACAACACAATACAAAGCTAGAATTTTAGGAAGGTTTTGGGCCATTTCTGCCACAATACGGTATATACACTTATTGTATATTGCTGTATATTCTCGTATATCAGCTCCAATTCCTGTATTTTTTTGCCTCCGAACACTTGTAATTTAATTTTCAGCCATATATTTAGCTTCTGGGGACCTGTTCATCAGCATATTTTCGCTGGAACATCGATGGGCTGACTTGAAAAAATTCAACTCGATGAAATGCAAGAATGAAGTCCCAGCCAATGTCACATGCATCAAGAGAAATATAAGGGATTAAGACATGTTGGCCAGATGGTTAATTTGATTGAAGTCGTTTAAGATTACTCTTAAACGACAAGATGGTTTAGACCGAATTAAAGAGACGCGGGTCGGGTCGCTGAAAGCGTGGGCTGGGATTTTGGATTGGGGGTGGTTAGCTGGGAAATATGGGCTGGGTCTGTTTATTAGGAATTGGGTCGGCTGAAATTGAGAGGAAAGGGTCTAAAACTTGGTCTTATAACGGATTGAATGTGAGGTAAGAAAGGGGTTAGATTTGTCCACATGATTTGCAATTATGACCAGGATAATTAAGAAGATAGCCAAAATGAGTTTAATTTAGATAATTTGACTAAAATTTAAACAAGACGAATTACAATGGATTAATTAACGAGCTTCTTAATTTTAAGGAAATAAAATAATTAACTTAATTATAAACTAATAACTCAAAAATATAAGTATTAATTAATTAAACCAATTAACCAACTATTTAAGTAAAACTAAAATATTTTTTCAGACGATTTTCGAATATTCATAGAATATACTAATTATACACATAATTATATAAAATATCATATTTATTATTTTTAAAATTATAAAATGACTAAAATTACTTGAAAATAACTTGAAAAAATATTTGATTTTTTTTATAAAATTAATTATTTCAAATCGTTTGGAATTAAAGAAACTCGAAAATGTATCCATATCACGGAGGGTCAAAATGGATGTCAACACCTCATACAACCTTTTATATATATACTAGATATTATTGGTGATTTATGTCTTACTAATACCTACATAACTCTAATCAGCTACAAAACAACGACCCCTTAATTTATTGAATCAAAACTACTCTTTTTTTCTTACCAAAAATGCATTACAACATTCTTTTACGAGATTTTTATTTATACTAATAACTTTGGTAAACTAAGACGAAGTTTTAAGCAGTTTGTCTTTAATTTTATTTTACGTAATTTGTGATTAATTTAATCATTCTATGTTAAACTAACAAACATTGTTTCTAAGTACATCCCCTTCTAAACTGTCTGCTAGTTATATACAATTTGGCCAAGTTTTAAGCATTTTTGCAAATACGTTATATCACGTCTAAAGAACATTCTAACAACAATTCATTTTAGAATTGTCTAAAGAACATGTGTCCTACATGGCATAATACATGTAGGACGCCACGTAGGACATAAATTTTTCATGAAGGACGAATGTGTCTATTTGTTCAATTTTTTACAAGTTTAAGTGTCTACTTGTGCACACTCAAAGTTAAAGGTCATAGTTGTCAGCTGACGCCAAGTTAAGGGTCATGTTTATATATTATGCATAAAAAAAAAGAATAAGATTGTGTCACAAGTCAAAATGCAATAACATGTCCAGTCAAATCAAAGTCCGAGCAAACATATGTACAAGACATATACTTTACGATCTCAATTGAATATTGGCATGTTTACTTAAATGCAATTGACCAAAAATGGGAGAGAAATCCATCACAAGATTCACAAAACATATTATTTTTTTAGATTGTTGACTAAATATGCTATAAATAGGACATAAAGGAAAATAAACATCATCATCAAATACCTACACAAATTACTTGCTAGTGGCTTATTGAGCATTACACCAAAAATTAAGATGACTTTCAAAGTATTGGTTTTTCTCCTCATCTTTATGATGATAGGACTATGTAAGTCTTTTACTTGCTTTAGATTTGTAGTACTTGAATATCATACACTTATCCACAATTTTTTTAAGTTCATTTTATACACTTCTTGTTCTTTGATATGAAATTTATTTATCTATTAATTAAATAATAATAATAATAAAAAATTGTGAAATTTTATTTGTTAGGTATTTCGCGAAAGGCTGAAGCAAGGGATGTTTCCCCTTGTTGTTGTGACAAAGATCCCACAATTTGTAAATCCTTGTGTGGCTTTATAGATGACTATTATTGTAACGGCCTTTACTGTATTTGTGGGCATAAACAACCTCCAGTTCAGATTGCGCAGACTAGTGAAACTACAAATTGAAGAATTTAAGCTTCTAGGGACAAAAATAGAAATGGAATTCAATTCCAGTTTTTATGTAGTTTACAACAAGGCATTAGCCAAATATAAAAGCTTATGATTTTCTTCTTTCTGTCCTTTATTTTGATAATAAATAGTCTCCAATTAAAAAAATATTTACATGCTACGATTAAATTTACTTAACAAATTATAACCTTCTTATTCTCTGTTGTAATTAACTAGTCATCTCAATCCACTTCGAATATTAACATCTTAACTGTTACCGAGAAATTTAATTGTGAAACAAATAAAATATTGAAACATGAACATAATCACTCTTGTTTTTTGCAGCTTAATAGCTATATTTTATTTCATTTCATATGAGATTAAGATATAATTTTCCAATATTGTAACACGCTGCCCATATATAATTGAAATTTGATTTTTATTTCTGTGTAATTTACAAGGTATTAGCCATATAAGAAAGCTTACCTTTCTTTTGAAAAATTAATAATCTCTGATTAGAATATGATTTTGTTATGCTGCAATGATCATAATTTTTCCTTCTTCATGTCCAAATAGCCTTCTATTTTTGTCTAGGGGCATTTGTGATTCGACCATTAAATTTTTTACCCTTTTTGGTGTAATTGAACTCCAAAAAATACATTTTCAAAATTAAACTTCAAATTGAATTCAAGAACTTTAAGAACAACAAAAGGTTATTTTCACTTTCTTTTTCTTCAAATTACTCACAAAAAATTAAAAACAATTTCAATTTGTACCTATTGTCAAACACAGTTTCGATTTTCAAATATCTTTTTTTATTTCGAAAATAAAACTACTTTTTTTAATTTCACAATAAAACACGGTCAAACATCCACATAATTAACTAACAATCTCAACTTAGCATTTTAACATCTAAATTGTTATAGGGAAAATGTTGTAAAATAAATGGAATATTGAGCCGCCATGAGCATAATCGATTATTACTTGCACTAAAATAGCTACATTTTTTTCTTATATAAAATTAAGATGTAATTTTCAAATTGTTATAGCTCGTCATTGGTATTTTTTAGCATGAGCAAGTACATACATGAATGTGATATCTACTATAAACAAACGTAAAATTATACAAATCAATTATGTGTTGAACAAGTTAAATTTGTCGAATGCTTTATTTACTATATGAATAATTTAATATCTTGCATTTTATTTGTCCCAATTTATTTTATATCTTTTTCGGATTTTGAGAGTCAAACATTTTTTTTCGTAATTTTTAATGTCTTTTAAATTATTTTGAATTGACGATATTATGACTTGTCGTATTATTTACGTAATTATCAAATATGTAATTTGTTTATTTAAAAAGATTTAAAGATCTTATGTCAAAATGTAAAATTTTGATTATTAAAGTTTAAATTGTACCACGTAAGTTCGGATGGAGGGCTTTCTACAAAAAAAAAAAGCGATGCAAGAACGTATTCTTTTATCTAACACTATCAAAAAACTGGTAAATTGTGGCAGATTTTTTGACTATTTGTGACGGTTTCTGGCCGCAACAAAAAAAATTGCGGCAATTTTTGAAAATGCCACAATTACTGTTGCCATTTTGACATAAATACAATTGACCAAAAAGGAGAGAAAATCAGTTACAAGATTCACAAAATATTATTTTTCTTAAATTGTTGACTAAATATGCTATAAATAAGACACAAAAGTAAAAACTATTTTCATCAAACACCTGCACAATTTACTTTCAAAAGCATTACATCAAATATTAAGATATGACTTTCAAAGGATTGGCTTTTCTCCTCATCTTTATGATGATTGGGGTCTGTAAGTCTTTTACTTGCTTTAATTTTTTAGTACTTGAATAACATACACTTTTTCACAATTTTTTAAGTTCATTTTGTAACCTTGTTCTTAGATATTAAAAAAAATTATGAAAGTTTATTTAATAGGTATTTCGCAAAAGGCGGAAGGAAAGATTATTCTCGTTTGTTGTTGCGACAAAGATCCTAGTATTTGTAGATCTCTCTGTGGCTTTATCGATGACTATTTCTGCAACGGTTTTTACTGTGAATGTGGGCATAGTGAACCACTTCAAGGTCGGATTGCAAAAACTAATGAAACTATAAATTGAAGAGTAAAAATCTCTTGGGACAAAAATAGAAATGAAATGAAATTCTTGTTCTATGTAACTTACAACAAGGCATTAGCCAAATTAAAAAAAGTTTACTGTTTCTTCATTTCCAATTTATATGATATCTTTCGAATTTTGAGAGTAAAACAAGTTTCTTTCATCATAATTTAAATTCATCTTTTAAATAATTTTAATTGTTCAGTTATTGTGACTTATAATATTTTTAACATAGTTTTCGAATATGTAAATTTTATCTCAACAAACGTAATGATTTCATATCAAATTTTAAAATTTTGATTCTTGAATTTAAACTGCGCCACATAAATTGGGATAGAGTGAGTAAATATTTATTATTTAAAGATTATATGTCAAAATTTACAGTTTTAACATCTGAAATTCGAACTGTATGAAAAAAATTTGAAATAGATGGAGTAAATATTAATTTTGCACAATATGTAATTAATCATTGAAAAAATTACAAAATTTTGACACATTTGATTCTTGAATTTAAACTGCACCACATAATTATACCACTGATTTCTTAAGATCTAAAAAGCTACACTTTAAATTAGAATCTAATAACTTAAAATAAATTTGAAGTTATTAGTTTTAAATTTTGGCTTTACCTCTATTTACAAGATACTTTATTCACTATATGAGTAATTATTATATTGAAAATATTAATTTTACAAGATGTGTTTAGAATTCTTATATAATTTCATCATTAGCAAAAGCAAAATTGCTTAATTGTTTTTTCTCAAGCATGTAATGCAAGTTTGACTTTATTAAGTTTATTTGGTAGAAGAAACATAAGATAAAAGAAAAATCGGTTAAGAAGTAAAGAAATCCACAAATTAAATGTTAGAAATAAAGATTACCTTCTTATAGACACATGAGGGGGATCGTGGAGAAAAGTGGGTTAAGATATTGTCACAATCCAGATTATCTTAAGTGGCATCCACACCAAACTAACTCGGTGGGAGGATCAAAGACTAATTTGAAACAACCCAACAGTATCAAAATAGCTCAAGTTCATCATTAACAAATGAAAAAAATAGTTTAGAAATAAGAGGATTGAGTCCCATCAACTCAAGTCAATCGTCTAAACAATCAGTGCGAAAAATGACCCCTAAGACCTGAAAGTCATCATACCAAAACCCTAATATAAATTTAGATGAGGATGCAACCCCGAAAGCTAAATATAAATTTAATAATAATGTCTTTGTCCGAAAAAATGGACAAGCAAATAAGAAGAACCCATGGCAACTCGAAAGATGTAGCTCACCCTATTTAGCATTTTCATTTTTGCAAAGTTTAATTTGTTTCCTTACGCTTCCTAGAAATGAGTTTGTATCTTCAAATAAAGCTTAAATTGATGAGCAATGAAATTTCAAGTTATTATCATGTTCAATGAGAACGGAAGCATCTAAGTCTTTTTCCTTGACATTTTTGTGAATTAGATTTTGTATATATGGTGGTAAGGACGTAAGATTTGTGTACATTATATCCTTCCCGCATTTCACTTTGTAGGATTTCACTAGATATGTTATTGTTATTATAGATTCAGTATGACAAATTTTTATTTTATAATATTCATAATTTTATGAACTTTATTTATTCACGTAGGTGGTTTTAAAAGTGGTAAACTCAAAACTATAAATTTAAATTACAAAAATTCCAACAAAAGAACAACCATTTTAACCTTAAGCTATTCAGTACTGCACTAATACCATTTTTGTACAAAAATATAAATACTTATTCTTAAAAAAGTTTTAAAAATCTAAACTTAAAAGAAGAGACAAATTAACATGGGACTCACTCACATTTACAAAAAAAATAAGTTTCTATAAGAATTTTCAAATAATAAACCATTGATGCATACGTCAAAAAATCTTTGTATTTGTAAATACCATATAGATGCATGGTATTAGCAACGTTTGCAATATGCAAAATTTTGGGTATAGAACAATATTTAAATGTATTTATTAAATTAGGTAAGTTATATACTCCCCATTCATTTTACCTGGAGTTTTGGGCTAAAATCATCCCTCAAGTTTAATCTAACCTTAGAGGACATCCTTATGATATAATTATGAACAAAAAATATCATTTATTCGTTAAATTTCATTTTTATGTACCATTTAAACACAAAATACTTTTTTCATGATTTTTTATATTTATTTATGTTCTTCAACTCTAGTTTCTTATTTTAAAAATCGACGCGTGTCTGTTAATTTTCATAAGAAATATTAAAAATTAACGAACAAATATTAATTTTTTTTGACAAAATAATTTTTTCTGAGAGTTTTTTCTGTATTTTTGTGTGAAAAATAACATCCGAAGTCATGTTGGTTTTCTTTCTTATAAAATCACTGACAGTCCAACGAAGTCTGTCAAGTTTTAGTATTTTTTTAGTAGTGTTATTAGCAATGAACAAGAGATTCTTTTCTTTTATTCGTCTTGAAGATGAGTTTTTTTTTATTCATATTTAGATAAATTAAAAATTACAAAGCGAGTATTTGCATTAAATTCAGATAGTCGGGATGATATAAAAAATTAAATATAAATATGTGGTGTTATTTAATTTAATTAAATGTTTAAGAAAGAAAATCAAAGAAAATCTCAAAAATATATATATTATTATTCCAAAAAATAAATTGATGTTCGTTCGTTAATTTTTATTTTTATTTTACAACAATTAACGGACGCACATCGATTTTTAAAATTAGAAACTTCAATTGAAGAACATAAATAAAATAAAGAAATCATAAAAATTAGTATTTCGTGTTTAAATGGTACATAAAAAATGGAGTCTAAGAATTAAAATAGAACTAGGACAAAATGGTGTGCCAAAATGAAAAATGAGGACAAGTTTGAGAGGTTATGTATGTGTTTGGCCCTAACGGAAGGATGTTTATTGCAAAGATTGGGATAGTTAAAGGATGTTTCTTGTTCATAATAATACCATAAGGATGTTATCTAAATTTGAATTATACTTGAGGGATGATTTTAGCCAAAAACTCTTTTACCGGTCACATTTTGTTTTGCACACTCCTTAATGGGGAAAAAACATTAACTAGAGACATTAATTAGACTAAATTATCCTTAAACAATCCAAGAAAGCAAGGAAATGCACTGGACTAGTAGATGTTAGTTGTGAGTAGATTAGAATGGATATAGAAGACTATATGTTGTTTGTTTGGTGAGGCCAATTTCTGCTAACCTAGTAGCTTGGCTAGGATTTGGTGCTCTTTATTTGTACAAAATTATTTTAATGTTGGTATGGTAATAATCACATGAGATTACCAAAAAATAATTGGCTAAAATTTCAATCATATGTGTCTTAACGTAAAAACAAAAGAGACGTACATTCTTTCGTTGGAAAGCTATCTAATATTGGATATTTATGCAAAAGAAAATATAAGGTAAATATTACTTAAATGAAGTTATCAGAATAAGATATCCAGTGCATTTTTTACCGAAAATTTGAGTTTTAAGTTGGACTAGGTAGACACAATTGAACCTTTATTTGTTAAAAGGCAAAATGCTTCATTGGGCCTGTTATCCATTCATATGTCATCAAATGCACTTTTTTTCAAAAATAGGCAATATCTACTTGCACATTACATTACATTTCTATATAGAGGAGATGGTGCTAAATGTACTTTTGATTTGCACATATTATCACCCAAAAAAGGACAATTTTCTCCCATGGTTAAATTGAGACAATTATTTTTAAAATTAAGACTTTTTCTGATCTTGCATAACACGAGCTCTGTACACCTATTTTACTAATTCATGCCCTTAGTTGCGCGCTTCCAGAGGTAAAAGAAAGTTTGAAGAGTCAATAATGGTTAGATACCGAATGATATACATAAAATACAATGATATGATACTAACTTTAGTTGGCTTCGATACCACGCCGACACACTAGCAAAGTAGCAATGGTTGGCTTGGGTACCATATGGTACACTAACTGATTTAGTGTTGGTTTCATGAGAGGACCAGGTAAGTGTTCATGGATACCATGAGAAGATCAATTTGTGATCATGTTGTACATGTTGGGTTCTGAAGGGTAATTAGGGCGTCATGCGGAATCTTACAATTTGCAAATCATATAGTTAATAAATCAGATAACAAAAACTTATACTAAAAATCAAAATATTATTATATCAAAACTAATATAAAGAAAAACATTGAAATTGTTGAGAGAATAAATCTCCCCATAAACTAAACTCTTAAACGTCTACATTGTGGATGTTATTGTTGTTGTGTTAGAAGAAACAAACCT
>JAJOOO010026831.1:0-13005 GCA_029582685.1 Solanum piurae
CACTACCAGGATGGAATAACATGGAAAGGAGAAAGACAATGAAGAGACTGCCTAGTCTTTCTTTCAAGTACTAGTTTATACTTGAGCACGAAAAGTTACGTCCGACATGACTTCAATTTTTAAAGAGGAACCTATTTAAAAGGCCAAACATACAATTTTATACACTAACATTGAGCTCGACCCACATGCTAACGCGGGATTTATCTCATCTAGTGTACCTGTATGAATAACTTGTAGTATCCGCTAAAAGAAGAAGAAAATAATATAATCTTTGTCTACAAAATAATGATTGGTAGCATTACCCTGTGCAGTTAGGATTGATATCCTTGTCTCTTCTGCGTAACTTTTTAATGTCATCGACCAGATATTCAAAAGCATTGTATGATGAACCTCCTTCTCCAACACTAATTTCTGCCAACATAGATAACTTGTCAACCGATTTCTTCAACGTCTCCTTATTTGTTACCATCAAATCTTTCACCACCTTCTCAATATTGTCTCTGTCACAAATGTCTTTCATGTCCAACCCAATTTTCCACACCTCACCCACAAATCTACTTGTGACTCGTTGGTCCACATAAACAGCCCAACAGATCATGGGCTTTCTTTCAACAATACTTTCCATGGTCGAATTCCATCCACTGTGAGTTAAAAATCCACCAATAGCTGGGTGCGATAGTACTTTCTCTTGTGGAGCCCAACTCACTATGTAGGCTCTTTCTTTGCAACCGGCCGCTAGCTCCTTCACAAATTGGTGGCTAAACTCTTCTTCCCTCAATAAGTCGGACCTCATGACCCACAAAAATCTGATTCCACTATTTACTAATCCATGCCAAAACTCCAACATTTCCTCCTTTGTCAAAGTTGCAAGACTTCCAAAACTTACATAGATTACTGATTCTATGGGCTGTGCATCAAGCCATTGAATTGAACTGTGATCTTCTTCCCACAAACTATTTGAAGAGGACATTCTTTTATCAGCAAGCCTAGTTTTAAGTTGCAAGTGTAGCGGCCCAACAGCATACGTTTGTGGACAATGAGAGCGAATGTGAGATAGTAATGGACCGTCCAAATCTTCAAATGTATTTAATATGAGTCCGTGGGATCGAGGTATACTTTGGATTTCCTTGAGAGCAAGTTGGCAATACAGGTCCGTTGCACAATTGGTGAGCCGATAGAATGGAAAATCGCGACGCCTTAAAAGATCTTCCATGCCAGGTACATTTTCTATCAACATGTCCAAATCATTTCCTTAACAACATACGTAAATTTTTACTTGTTAGATGATCAGTAACATAACCCCAAATAAAATAGCAAAAATTCATCTAACAAGCTAAGTAAAATGAAATTGTTTCATCTTCTTCGTTGATGTTTTCTACTTGGAAGAAGCTAACAAATGAAACATACTAGATATAGGGGTGTGCAAAAATAAAAGTGTTATTGGGGTATTTGATTAACAGTTTTTTAATGGTTTTAAAAAAAAATTATTGGGTTATCGATTTGGTATTAATTTTTAATATTGGGTTATTGAATAAATTGATAACTCATTAAGACTAGTAATTTACTATTTTTACTTATACATAAATATTATATATTAATTTCAATATCTTACTAGTTACCATCTTTGTCCTTTAGACTTCACAATTCACACCTCACAATGACTTTGAGTTCACAATTACACATTATACAAAACGTTAAAATCTAAAGTAAGAACCCTATTCTTCTTAATTTCTCTTTGTGTTACACTTGTACAGTTCTTTTCATGTTTGTTATTATTATTTCTATTTTATGAGCATTTATAAAGTTACATTATTGTGTTTTCGCATCAGATTTATTAGAAAAGTCATATATTTATTTTATCTAAGTATTTTCTTATTGATTACATAAAAAACCAAACCGTTAAAGGACTAAAATCAATAAACTGAAAATTGATAAAAAATATCTCATTGATTTGATTATTGATTTAACATATTTAAAACCAGAAAACCAATAATACATAAAACCAAACGGACCGATGTAATACTAAACTCTAAATTTTGAAAATGTATTTTTAAATATCTGTTGTCTTTACAAAATTTTGGGCATAGAAGATGAATATTTTTTCCGAAAATGAAAAGTACCTTTGAAGGGAATATCTCCAGTTTGAATGAGTTTGGGGAAACAGAGGTAAACCCATAGGCAACAAGGACTAATAGTATCAAAGGAAATAACAGAAACTCCAACCTCATTACAAATATCCACTGCATAATAAAATAATCCATCTGGTATAACACACGTGACAGCGGACTCTGTTAATATTTCTCTAAGAAAAGGCTCTGCCACAGCTTGCAAGGAATTAATAAGGTTTTCAAACATAGGAAAGGACCGGGGATGATCGTCGGGAAGACCATCGGAAATTGTCCGGAATTGAAATTTAGGATATTGCCTGAATCTGGATTCGACGTTGGTGTGACGGTAGAGAAGCTGTTGATTGTGATTAGTGTTAAGGAAAGTAACTTGTAAACCGGCGAGGCAAAAAAGCTCGGCAAGTTGAAGCATGGAGTTGATAGGGCTTTGTATTGGAAGAGGGAAGAGGAGCACATGAGGACACATTTTTGCTTCTATTGTGTTGTGATGCTCCATTACTTCGAGTGGAAGATAAGATAGACAGATTCTTCTTTTACTACTAATAATAACTTCTTTTTTGACACAAAAAAGATTTCTCAAAGATACTCACCCAATAGATGGACCTTCTTTCTACTTTCAATTCATTAATGCCACTTACTTTTACCTTTCCTTTTTTTTTTACCAAGAAAAAGAAAGGAGCATTTCGAGAAATACTTACCTTTTACCTTTGCCTTTTTTTTTTCGTTTTTCGTTTCAACTGTGTCAGGAGACTCTAACGAGTTGGAGTTAGGGTTACGCTTTGATTTGGGTCACTTTAGTGGAGAAGAAATGCTTAGTAATACTCCCTCCGTCCACAATTGTTTGTAGGGTAAGGTCATGCACATTCCTCAAGAAAAATTTAATAGAAGGTGTAATTTGACTAATATAACCCTACTATACCAGGAATACCAAAAGTCTACATAACTTTTCAATTGAACTACACTATCATTAAGGGTAGAATTGGAAAAAGGTGATTAATTGTTTCTTGATTGTTTAAATTGACAATTAATCTTGAACATCTATTTTTAGTATACCTGTCAAATAATTGTGGACGGAGGGAGTACTATCTAAAGGCAAATTTAGAATTTTCATCAAGAATTAATAATTGCGTTTTAAATTTAATATTTGAATTTATTTAATAAACTTCTCAATATAAATAGACTACTTGTTATGTTTAGCTGAACCTTGTATTCAGACTTGTAGCTTCGCTTCTGACATTATTAATACCGTGTTCATGTTAGGTCTCATTTATTTGGCAAAAAGTCAACAAATGCATACTTTTGTATTTAATATTTCGTTTATTATAGGGATAATTTTGAAACATTGTAAAGTCTTTTCATATTGAGTAAAACTATATGATTTATATGATCAAATTTCTAAAACTAATTTATTTTGAAAAATATATTTTAAAAGAAAATATCTTTGATAATAACTAATTTGTGTTTGATCAATAATTTTTAAAAAGTACTTTTGAGCAGAAATTAATCTTTGTCCAAACTTTTTAAAATTGTTTCTAAATGTATTCAAGCATTTTTTTTCAAAAAAACTACTTTTTAAATTTTTGAAAAAAAAAACAGTTTTTACTATTCTCAAAAAACACTTACTTTTTTCTCTTTATAAAGCTTAAACACTTCACTTTTTTAAAATTAGCACTTTTTAGCCCCTCAAAATTTGACCAAACGTAATAGTCTCATTTAATACAGAGTATATTATTTCTTAATTTGAGTTTGTTTTCTTTTCTTTTGTTTTGTTTGATGTTTGTTTATTGATCAACTTTCACATATAACAAACATAAAAATTATATTTGTATGTTATAGCTATAGTTTGCATAATTGTTCTCCATAACAAACTTTATGTTTGCTATAACTATTAATATGTATATTTCGCTACACATATATACAAAAGAAGCAATTGTATAATCTGTTTCGATATACATATACAAAAGAATCAATTGTATAATTTGTATTTGTATAAAGCGAGAAAAGAGAGAAAGACAAAAGAAAACTGGGCAGGAGAAGATCTGTATTTGTATAATCACAAGTGTATAGGACAAAAATATATGTATTTGTATTTGTATATACAATTTTATCTCGCTTTATACAAACACAAACGCAATGTATACATTTGTGTTTGTATAAAGTGAGAGAGGCGAGTGAGAGTGGCGAGCAAGATCTGTGAGAGGGGAGAGAGAGGAACAAATATATATTTATATATATACACACAATTTTCTCTCGCTTTATACAAACACAAACGCATTTTATACATTTGTGTTTGTATAAAAGCGAGAGAGACTGCCGAGAGTGGCGAGCGAGATTCACCAGGGAGAGAGGCGAAATAACAACAGTTTGCTACGGGGTATAATTAAATCAAACTGTGGTTATAATATTTAATTTAAATTATTAGTTTGCTATTATATACAATTTTTCCTTGTTTATTTTGGGTTGTGCGTGTTCGTCCCTTTCTTTTCAATGATAAAATGGCCCATTGGATCTTTAATTTTTTTAAAAAAGAGTATATTAATTCTAATACTATACCATATTTGGTCACCTACTTTTGATTTTCGCATAATAAAATATACATACGTTTCATTCGTAAAATAGGAATGCATATATTTTTTAGTTTTCATTCGATGTTAGATCCGGTTCATTTTGATTCATGGCGCATAGGGCTGGGCATAAAGTACCGAAAACTAAATTATCGAACCAAATTAAAAAAAATTGATAATTCGATATTTGGTATGGTATTCGAGAGAAATTTTAGAATTATGATATTTAAGTTTGGGTTTGGTATGAGATATTAGTACTATTTGGTATTTGGTATTTCAATGAATTATTTACTTAATGAATATCATATATTAACATGTTCATTGCTTATTAATACAAGTCCAAAAAAAAGTTAAAGAATAAACATAAACAACCAAACACATATGTCTTTTAGTTATATTAATTTGCTTTTCTTTACGTTTTCTTATTTGTTGATATTTTATTATACCGTGCCTTCACATAAAAGATAGAATTAATTGGAGAAATAATATCAACTTTGTAATACAATTGGCTACAACTTCAATATGGTATTACTAAATAATGTCCCAAATCGAAGTTTAATTTACGAATTACCGAACCAAAAATTTAAATTTTGATTTTTGGTATCTATTTTTAACTATCAATTACCTAATTATTGAACCCAAAATTTGAGAATCCCGAACGCCCTGAAAATTTATTTAATAAGAAGTGCTACTTTTGACAATGACTCAAACTCAGAAGACCTCTGATTAAGAAAAAAACGATGTCATCCTCTAATTAATATAAAACGCTTGTGACAAAATTAATTCTTACCATAGTAGAAATTATGGAGTTGGCTAATTTCGTAGACCGTACGCAACCTCTCATTTCCAACTTCCTATATATGCCGCAACCCTAAAATATATTTGATTCGTTAGTAATCTCTATCTCAAATTAAAACACACTCATGACTCACCTAACAGACTCAGTCAGAGAATCTACCTAACATCAAATCTCCAAGTCGCAATATTTTAATCCAAAAAAAAGACGACTATAATATAGTATTAATTTAATGCTAACAGCATTGAATTTCAAAGCTTAATCTTCTATAGATATATATATGTTTGTTTCTCCACTCATCGCTCGAATTGGATCCAGTTCAATCCGAAGCTTGTCGAATTTCAGGTGAAGTTCCTTATCTTTTATGTATATGTATTACTAGTAGTGTGGGTGATTCTTTTTGGGAGTAATTGAAGTATTTTTGCAGAACCAGGTGCTTGAAGCAATTGCACATGGCCCAACCACCGATCCTGGCGTTAGCAATTCCATCGGATACCGGTCGTGTCCTCAGCATTCAGTCGCATACTGTTCAGGTACCCCTGCTTTTTCCTGGCTTGGTCATCAATAAGTGCCTCCTCGATCCCAATTTTAGTTGGAGTGAGTAGACTAGCATTTGCTCAGATTTTATGACACCAGAGTTTGAACATAACTTAATTTTCAATAACTAGCTAATGTGCTATGTAGACTAATTATAGTTAGCAGCTCTTTAAATAGGTGAAATAGTTTAGGATACTGATAGAAACTTCCACCTTGTTTTCAGTGGTAGACTGGTAGTATTCAGGATTTTCACTTGAGGGTTCGAAAAAAAAAATGTAGTGCCCTGCTATTTGAACTTGGAACCTCATGGTGATTTTTGACCTTCTAAACCACTGAGTCAACCTTTAGTCTTGTATTGAGGGGATTTTAAAATCTATCCATATGCACTAAAATTTTGAAACACACCTTATATGTAATGTAATTTTTTGCCGAGAGGGCGAGGGTTTGCCCCCTCTTAGATCTGCCCCTGCTTGTTTTGTACAAATACCTGTCTGTGCAAGTACTGAGTGTTGAAGTATGTCCTGCATGAGTATCATAGCTTGCATTGCAGCACATGCTACCAGTCGTGAAGCCAATTTTTGTACTTCCTGATATCTTCTGCACTTGAGATGATTACTTAATTTTGTACAGTGCATGCTATGTGAACTAAAAGTTTCAATGTGAATATGTATCTACTATTTGTCTTGATAGGTATACATGATTAAGATTGTTACCTGATGAGCGCAAAATCACAGTATAAACCGAACGCTTTGCTAGCCAAGGATAGGATAGTATTAACATTGTATCGACATGGATTGGTTCGAATAATAAATCAAACAACTTGCTAACAATTATTCAGGGGATAGAAACTTGAATTTATTGTGGTTGAAAACTACGATTAACGACTAATAATGTATATTAAGACTAGTGATCACAAGAGTAATGATTACTACAGGTGCAAGACAATAATTTGGATATGATTTTGTTCAATATACACATTTAGTCCTATCGATTCTCACGAATTCGATAGTTAATTAGAGTAGTTTTAAGGTTGAAATTTTTCTTTGTATTAAATCTAAACTTTAAATGAGAAACTAATTAAAGCACATTGAATTTAGATATGCACGAACACGGGTAAGGTTTAATCTTAAGGAAAAAATGTCTTTCAAATATTTTTTCCTCTTGGTTCAATCAACAAGCTCTTTCAATTACTTGAAAGAAATAATAAATCAAATTAAACAAGTTAGTGCAGAGATATTCACTAATTCATTCCTCTTTCGATTAAATAAAATAATGAACAAAGCCATAATTTAATTCAACCCCAATATCGAGTTCAAGCATAAAAATGAGAATTAAAATCCATAATAATTTATGAATACACCATGTCTGTCAAAACCCTACAGCAAGCTACTCCATAATAATAGAAAAGAACATAGAAGAAGAAGAATGAGGAAACAATACAATCAATGATTAATCCGATCCGTATTGAATCGAATCGTGATGGGCAGTAGTGAATTCCGGGGTTCCTATGCTCTTTTCTATGCTCCTCCATGCTTCCTTGGTTAAAAGTTAAAACCGTTCTTAGGGTGTATTTATAGATGTAAGGAAAGTCTCTGCATTGCTAGAATTTGAATGTAATTGGTTACATAGCACAACATAACATAAACTCTAAACCAGTAGAATTCCTCATCTCTGCCACAATAAAGTGAGTTCATCAAAAAGAATCATTTGACATGAAATCTCCTTCTGTATCATTCTTCATTTGACATGGAATCTCTTTCTATTTCATTCTTAGTGATAAGTATGATTTTGGTAATTCGTTAAATGTTTTTGCTCAAGCACTGAGTAAGCAGTTCCCAGAATGTATTTGATTCTCCACTAATTCGAATGTCAGCATGTTTACAACTATATGACTTTGGGAGTCATTTGGTCATTCTAGGAGTTTGAGCTGACATCCATTTAGCTCCATATCTTGCAAGGTGTTAATTAACCACCTGCATGGTGGTTGATTTTTTAAATTGAAATGACGCTCACAGAAGAATAGAAACCTTGATCTCTTGTATAATTGTTGTAGTACTTATCATCAAAACTTTACCTTATCAGTAAAAAAAGAAAGGAAGGGAAGGATAGAAAACCTTGATCTTTTAACTATTGACTATGAAATCTTTGTCAAAAAAAAATTAAAAATACTATTGACTATGAGTTTATGATGTTAGATTATTGATACTCTTTTGGTGTTCCTCACATATTATTGTGTATATTAATATTTGATCAGGAGGTTATTTTCCAAATTTTGCTTTTACTTAGGGATATGTGGGCAACAAGTCAGCAGTATTCCCCCTCCAACTGTTGGGCTATGATGTGGACCCAATCAATTCTGTACAGTTCTCAAATCATACAGGCAAGCTGCTTATATCACTTCATTCAAAGAATCTGAGGCCTGAAATACGGTGCGAGGTCATCTGCTAACCTGTAAAATCAAGTGAACTGGATTATGTTGTGGTTAATTAGCTCGAGAACTCTGCAGGATACCCAACCTTTAAGGGCCAGGTTTTAAATGGAGAACAATTGTGGGAATTAATAGAAGGTCTTGAAGCCAATGGTCTATTATATTATACTCATCTGCTGACAGGTACTTTGAATGAGTAAATATCCTGTTCCATAATGTTTTTCTTGACATACATTCATGCTTATGCTTGAAGGCTCTGATACCAGAACTTACAATGTCAACAAACTTTCATATTTAGCAGTTAAAAAAATGTCTTCTGCTCCTCCATCTACAGCTTCCAGTACTTATAAAATGAAATTACAAAAAGAGTTTTAGTTACCTTGCATAGACTAGTTACCTGCTATGTCTTGTGTCAATCCAATTATCCGTCTTGTATTTTGGGCTGCATTTATTTGCCATTATAGGAATTCAGACTGCTTTTCAATTTGATCCTTCTTCTTTCTATTAACAGAAATTTTCTTTTCTTTTTCTCATTGTTTTCCCTCTTTGTTTGTATGGAATGCATTGTTGGGCTCAGATGCTTATATTGACTAACACTTGTAGGTTATATTGGTTCGGTCTCCTTCTTGAACACAGTACTGAAAGTCGTTGATAAGCTTCGGTCTGTCAACCCCAAACTTAAATTTGGTGAGTATTTCCCCAGGAGCAAATTTTTCTGTTGCATTTAGGAAGATAAATTCTTTCCAAATTGCTGCATTTACAGTTTTCCTCATGTAGTCAAGTGTCTCCTTATTTCATTGCCACTATCTTACGGCTTAGGAGAAGGTGAATTTCAATGTTATAATTGCTGGTGAGGTGTAATGCTATTTTAGATAGATACTAACTAGGCTGTTGTACCAAATTACTTCTCTTTCTAGATGTATGTAGTTGTACAGATATCTTTTATGTTTGTCCCTCCCAATTCTCTGTATAATTAAGTTTTCTTCGTCAGTTTGTGATCCTGTGATGGGTGATGAAGGTAAGCTATATGTTCCTCCAGAGCTGGTGATGGTATACCGTGAGAAGGTAATTCTTTTTAATTTTATTAAAACAACATCAATGTGAATAAGTCGTAACTACCAGTTAGAAGGATCCATAAACATTGTTTTGATCGACCAGGGTTAGAAATGGATGAGGACCCAAACATTTTACTGCTCAGTCACTCAGTATGCTCCTAGCTGCTTTGTTGTGATAACTTCAGCATGTTAAGGGACTGAGCCTGTCTTATTATTAATATTTCCGTTTGCACTGATTTGTGTTTATGTATCTCGTGACAGTATATTGTCCATAACATTATATGACTATCTTACTTGCAAAGGCAATGCGTTTTCTTTATTTAATGTCTTATAATGGACAATAGATCCTTGTGGTCCAACCCTTCTCCGAACCCCGCGCATAGCGGGAGCTTAGTGCACCAGGCTGCCTTTTTAACAAAAATGTTTTATAGCACTATTTTGAGTTTGTGGATCTTTTGACATTTATATTTTGTATCATTATGGAATTTTCTTACTTGCATTGGGTTGGTGAACGTTGATTATAAAACTTGTTATGGATGTGAAAAATCCTCCTTTTCTTCTTTTTAATTTTTTGACTAGACATGCCAACTTAGATCCAATTATATACATGCATTAAGGATCGGAACGTGAGAGTGGCTCCAAATAATGAATTGGTGACTGAATAATGTCTGCATTGGAGCATTTAGTGATGTTGTTTAATTTGTTGTGTTTCTTTAACTAGGTTGTCCCTGTTGCTTCAGTGCTGACGCCTAACCAGTTTGAAGCAGAGCAGTTGACCGGGTTCAGGTAACATTTCTAGGGGACGTTACTTATCCCTAGAGGAAAATAGCATTTTCAGGGTATTTCAGCTGAATGAAGATATGTAGTCTTATGATGGTAGACTTGATTCTCAAGTGGTATGACATTTGTTTGGGTGGGGTGGGGGTGTGGGAGTATGTCAAAAAGTGTTGATTATAGAGTTATAGGTCTGTAAAATGTGAAAGGTTCCTCTTTTATTTGAAATAGCTATCTTTTCTAGGTTTGCTGGTTAATCTACTTACTCACTAGACCGTTCATGCGATGCCTCAGGTATTTAAAGGTTTTGGAAGCTTTAACTTGAAGCTTGCTTAAATAATGTATCTTTTCTTGTGAATGCGCATGTTATATGGAAGCACAATTGATTTTGTCTTTCTTCTTAATCTTATCATATAGTTCGAAACTTTTGACGACTAATATCAGTATTATCCTGACTCTTTCTAGTTTCAATTGACTATTGTTAGGTCTATAATGTTATTGGAAGTTGTTAAAGAAGAGTGAAACTTCATTTTGCGAAATAGAGAAGAATGACTTAGGAAGTGTTTGAATTAACTTATTTTTAGGTGCTTTTGGCTTTTAAACACTTTTTTAGTTTTAGAGGTGTTTGGAAAAGTAAAAAAGTGCTTTTAAGCACTCATCTTTAGGCCAAAAAAGTTATAAAATAAGCCAAAAGTATGGTATCCCCTAATTATGGCTTTTAGCTTTCGACTTATAAGTTACTTTTTATAAGCTTATCCAAATGGGCACTTAATCTAGTGCTTTTCATTTATTTTCTTGTAATACTTCTACCTTCTTAGGAAGTTTTTTTGTTTTTGTTTTGTTGTTGACAGTATCACTTCTGAAAAAGATGGGCAAGAAGCTTGCAACATTCTGCATGCTGCTGGGCCATCAAAGGTATCCTGACGTACTTAGAGATCTAAATACTCTTAGAAAGCTTTCTAATGCATTCATATTTATAGCAAGAACATTTCGCAGGAAAGTTTTCCTGTTGCTTTATCTAACTTTTGCAATTACTTTTTCTCCTTAGCCCTTCTCCTTAACCCTAGTGCACTTTTTTCCCCCAGTGGTGGTATTCGGATAACTTGTGCACCTCTACTATTCCACCAGGTACCTGCTACCTCCCACCAACACAGGTACCAGGTAAATCTGCCAAGCAAGGTTTTGAAAGATGGGGTGAATCACCCAGTGTTATTTTACTCTCCACTAAGATTTGAACCCTAGTTTCTCATGTTTTTTTACCCATTTCATTAATCACTATGACGCACCCTGAGGTGCTCCTTAACCTCAAGGTACATTGCCAGTGAGAATCATCTAACCAAGTAAATCATGTTTTGCCTTGGATTATTGATTTTGGAGCACTTCATGGGAGTCTTCTTGTAGGGAACCTTGTGTAGTAAAAGATGAACATATATCTGATGTTGACTTCCTGTAAGAATTTGCTCCTAAACTCAGAACTCTGTCAATGCTGAATATATGGTCTAGAATCGCTGAACTTATGGTCCCACGAAAATAACTTCAATTGGAATCAAGATTCAGTCCTTATATGTCTTGGCTGATAATTTTGAAGTGGTTTTTGGGTCAACCGCTCTATGCTCCTCAGCAACTGACAAATGAAAATTGAAACATTTTGTGTTTCTGAAGCATGTTAGCTTTTGATCATTTAAATAACTTTCCCTCCCCCTGTCTTTTTGTCTCTTTCTGAAGCTTTCCATGAGTGTGTGAAAATGCCTCCTACACAATTCCATCATCACTTTTTGAGTACCCACTTTGTCTTTTCTTCAATTTTGAATTAGGATTACCTTGGAACTTGTGTAGGATGGGTTCACTTTTTGTTATGCTTAATCTCAATTGTTCCTTCCCAAGGCAGAAGGGATAGTTGGCATTACCTGAAAGAGGTTGATGAGCCTTAAGGGCTGTTACTTAAGCGGCTTGTGGCTCTAATCACTTTTTCCTGGAGCTCATGCTCAATTGTCACTCATTTAAACGTGACTATTCTCTTATCTAGTCTGGTGCTCATAGTCTCTAACTCGAACATGAAAAATTACGAAGTTCTAGAAAAAAGCATTTTGAAGTCAGATAAAAGTAGCGATTGGTTTTTAAAAGAAAAGAAAAGGAACAATCAGCAGCTCTGAGTGTTGGATAAAGCTAGTTTTATGATGGAGTGCTACAATTATACATTTTGTTATCTTTTATGTGGATACTCTAGTCACAGAAGTTCAACTTAGTTCAAGTGAATCTAAATATATATTTTTCTAAAGACAAGTGAATCTAAATAGAGCGCAATATATATTCTGTTTGTGGAATGAAATGGGCCTAAATAGAGCGCAATAGATATAGATGATGCGTATAGCCTCCTTCAACTCTTTTGGGACTGAGGAGGAGTTGACTGATTCATTGTAGTTCTATGTATTTTGTATATCTGATCTTTAGTTAACTGTTGATGACATTATCAAAGGGTAAATCAATCATAGTACTATGCTAGTGCTGTTGCCAAGGTGACTGTCCTCTGTTAGTTTCATGTTTAAACATGGGAAAATGCACAAGTACCCCCAACTTATGCCTGAAATCTCAGAGACACACTTATACTATACTAAGGTCCTATTACCCCCGAACTTATTTTATAAATAATTTTCTACCCCTTTTCGGCCTACGTGGCACTATCTTCTGGGCCCAGCGCGTGTTGACAATTTTTTCAAGCTATCTG
>JAJOOO010026832.1:0-17939 GCA_029582685.1 Solanum piurae
TCATGCATATAGTTCATATGTGTCGAATCAAAGAGAGTCAGATATATACTATTAATTATATAAGTTTTATCTCCTATATTATGTCGATTTGATAAATTCTGAATCATTACTTATTCTTGTTACTAAACTGACCTCCAACTATGTAATTTGCTTAATTATCATGTTTAAATAAAATTAAGCTATATAAATAAATAATTTTTAAATGTAATTTGTACAATAACGACAACTCAAAACACATTAGACCTGATAAATGTCAATAATTATAGAAATCATGCATATAGTTCATATCTGTCGAACCAAAGAGAGTTAGACATTAATAGACATTAATAATTTTTAAAATATTGGGATAACGACAACTCAAAACACATTAGATCTGGTAAATGTCAATAGTTATAGAAATCATGCGTATAGCTCATACATGTCGAACCCAAGAGAGTCAGACATTAATAGTATTGATCCTACCAGTCTTATTTCCTATAATACGTTGATTTGATAAATTGTGAATCATTACTTATATTTGTTACTAAAATGACCTCCAATTAAGTAATTTTTTTAATTATTATGTTTTAATTAAATTAAACAATATATTTAAATAATTTTTCATGTAATTTGTAAAATATTGAGATAACGACAACTCAAAAGATATTAGACCCGATAAATAACAATAATTATAGAAATCACGTGTAAAGTTCATATATGTCGAATCAAAGAGAGTCAAACATTAATAGTATCAATCATACAAAATTTGTCCTCTATATTACGTCGATTTGATAATTATGAATTATTATTATATTTGTTAGTAAAATGACCTACAAATTCCAATTAACTATTTTTTTAACTACTATATTTGAATAAAAAAATTAACGTTAAGTAAATTTAGTTAACACTAATCTTTTGGCCATAATTTGTTGTAATATTAGTTAGGTAATTTTTTTTTATAATAATACAACCAATAAGAATATAATGTGTAATATAACGTGAAATTTTTCTTATTCTAATACAATCAACAAGAATACAATGTAATTTAGAAATTATTATTTTTTACTACTGATGTTATAATTTTTATTGTTTTTTGTAAAACATTTTTTTTTATATAGGTTGCATGAAATCACTTAATGTTTTTTTGTTGAAATTTGTAGTCTTTTTTCATAATTGACTATGGAATCATCATTAATGTCATTAATTATTTTCAATATATTGGAAACATAATGGAAGATTATAGAGATCCCAAGAATGTATTTAATTTTCAAGCTAAAAGGGTAAAATTGTCCAAAATAAAACTAGTTTATAGTGTGAACATGTCTTTTTACTATTCTGGCCAAATTATGGCCAAACTTTTCTGGCCAAAAGGATTTTTCCTTTATTTGTTTTCTGAACATGATACCATCTACATTTTCTAAAATAACTATTTGCAATTTAGTTTTCTACATTACTAATAATGGACTTATTTTACTGACACTAAGAATGATATGTATAAAAATATCAAATTCAAGTCTACCTTGGTATGTTATACTTATTTATCGTATCTTCACGTCATCATAATATTCAGTCAAGAGTCGCTATAATAATTTTGAAAGGAAATGTTAGAAAAAAAATTGAAAAATTATATTAAGTTATTTAACCGTATAAAAACATAAAATTGACATTAAATAAGAAACATCAATTATAATAGTCAAATTAATGTCACAACATATTGTTAAGTTTTTGCTCTAGTCTTTACAATTAAGAGCCCTTGTCCCAAAATATAAATGTAGGGCAAAACCTCCCTATTTCGAATAATTCAAGCATAAATAGAAGATATTACGTTTCGTCACACACTTGTTTGGATACTATCCCCCTTTCTATTTACATTCATTTCCACAAAATTTCTGCTTCTTCAATTCTTTCTCTGAAAAAAAACCTCTCTCTCTCCACAGCCCCCTCCTGTTCTGGTGTCTTCTCCCACAGAAAAATAATCATCTTACATGGGAGAATCTACCAAATCACCATCGTGTGCGTCAAAATATTATGGAATTTTAGAAATTCCAAAATCAGCATCCCTCAAAGATATTTGCAAAGCGTACAAACATCTTGTTAAGAAATGGCATCCTGATAGAAATAAATCCAATCAAGCTGAAGCTGTAGACAAGTTTCGATCCATCAATGAAGCTTATAGGGTATGTACATGTCATATACTATTATTTATCATTTATCAATCCATGTTATTTTTTAACTAAAACATTCAAAAATGAAAACATACTTAATTGTTTACAAATGTGATTCCAGGTTCTTAGCAAGAAAAAGAGAGAGGAAGCAGATTTATTTAAAAGTGATGCAGCAAAAACTCCTAAAAAAAATTCAAGAGATGAGGAGGATGAGTTACAAATTTCAAGTCCCACACTCCTTTCAAGAACAACGAGTCGAATCAGCCCAACCGTAGATTTTTACACGTCGATGCCAGCATGTTTTACGATGAGTGGAACCAACACTCCCACAACCCCTGGCACCCCTGTATCAGATCAACCTCCAAATTACCTTTCCAAAGTTGCTAGCAAGCCTATCATTTTTTCTCAGTCTACTTCTCGGAGAAAACCTCAACCAATTGAGAAGAAATTGGAATGTACACTTGAGGAATTGTGCAATGGATGTGTCAAGAAGGTCATAATAACAAGAGATGTTGTTGCAACAACAGGGTACATATATTATTATATTCTACATTTTTGTTTCCTTTTAGATGAAATTAAAATTTCAATTTTGTTCCTTTGAGGATCAATTAGCATTATGAACTAGTATAACACCAGAGGCGGACCCACACCTTTAGGAACGGGGTAAACGTGCACTCGCTAACTTCAGGAAAAAAAATCATATGTATATCTATTTTGATAAACTAAGATATAGTAAACAGTGCACTCATAAAAAGCATAGGAGTGTCCTTGTGTTGTTGGTATAAGCAAGAGAAACCACCATTGAGACCAGGGTTCAAGTCCATCTATAAAACTATGAGCTAAGGTAATCCTGGGTTCGGCTCTGTATAACATTAAATAGAAACATAATGATATTTTGTAACTTGCAGGCTAATTGTTAAAGAGGAAGAAGTTGTAACAATAATGGTGAAGCCAGGATGGAAGAGAGGAACAAAAATTACTTTTGAAGGTAAGGGGGATGAGAGAGCAGGAGATATAATATTCTCAATTGATGAGAAAACACATCCACTATACAAAAGAGAAGGATATGACTTACTTCTTGGAGTTGAAGTCCCTCTAGTACAAGCTCTTACAGGGTGTACAATTACTGTACCTCTTTTGGGCGGAGACGAAGTAATGACTATGTCATTTGATGATGAAATCATTCATCCAGGATATGAGAAAGTCATACCAGGCCAAGGCATGCCTAAACCTAAACAAGAAAGTACAAGTAGAGGAGACCTTGTGCTTCAGTTTCTTATCCAATTTCCTTTAGAATTGAGTGAGGAACAAAAGTCTGAGGTTGTTAGTATACTTGAGAATCATTCATAGTTCTTCATATTTATGTACTCTATAACAAATAGTGTATTCAATTAGATTCTCATCAAATTTGTGTATGTTACATAGTAATTACTACATTAATTTTTGAGAAAACTTTCATATCTTCTTTCATTTGGTAATACTGGCCTCTCATTATATTGTAAAATTAGAGTTAAAAAAAGTTGATGTTGAAGAATTCACTTGGGAATCTGAGGACTCTATGAGTTCCAGATATGCACACTTGCTTCAAGAGCATATAGAAGGTTTATTGTAGCATATATCTTATTCATACGAATCATAATTTCAGTTGAATCTAATCATAATTATTTCATCTATATATATATACTGTATACTATCTTAAAAGCATGAACTCCAAAAATAATAGTTTAATGGTACTGCTCTCATACGCTACATCAAGCCCAACTCCTACAAAAGCAAACCCGCGACAACTGGAACCAATTCTCCAAGCGCTGATACAAACCTCGTGTTCCAATTTCTCCAAACATGTGTGTAATGAGTACTAAAATGCAACAATCTCAAATAAATATTGTGACAATAATTTATTTATAGAAAATTAAATTAAAGAAGTCTAATAGAGAGAAAATATAAAAAATAAACATAGGAGGAAAACATATAGTAAGCATCCTTCTTAATACTTTAATCATAAAAATATATAAATGGAAAAAGAAATAAAAAATAGGTACATAATTTTTCGAGTTTTTGTCGACACCTTCTCTCATATCCAATCAAAATTCAAGTCTTCTCCTTCAAGTCCAACTAAAACATGAATCAAATAGAAAAATTATTTCAGCTTCGTAAAGTGATATATAATCAGACTAAGGTAGATATATCATATACTTTAGATGTTGATGGCTTCACTACTTAAACCTTAAAATGAAAAGGATAATATTGGGTATGAGTTTCATGAAACAAAAAAGATGAATATATATAGATCAAAATAGAAGAATATCAAAAAACATCTTAAAGTTAAAATTAAACATTTGAAGATTATAAATATGAAAAACATGAAAGTTATTGATATTAAGAATGGCAGTTGAATAGGTAAATATAAGTTATGAATGGAAATATTTATTTAAAACAAATAAATAAGAATAATAATAAATTTAGATAAGAAAAAAATAAGTGCAAATAATATTTTACTGAAACACCACTAATAGTGGAATTTCAAAGGGTCAAAATAGATAAAGAGAACAACTTTAAGAATATTAAATATATGTAATTGAACCTCCATTAAAATCTGGAAGAGTAAACAATCCTCCCATGAACACATGAACTCTCTATTTACTTGATGTAGTAATTGATTATCATCACTAATATTAAACATGTAATTAACTAAATATTTATAATATTTTAATTTAGTGTAGGGGTAAAATGGTATTTCAACTTTCAACTTTTTTTTGTTCCCACTTTTAGTAATATACTAGTTTTTCGACACGTGCGTTGCACGTGATTACCAATTAAGAAAATATGTGCTATAGTAAATAGTATTTGCCTATTTAAGCGAAGATTTGAATAATAAGCTTTGCACAAATAATAATGTAAATCTTTTGTGAATGAACAATGTGGATCATCATATATATCTCTTGTTCACGCGAACCTATGAAGATGGTCAATGAAAATTGTTATCAGTTAAATGCAATAATGCATATATTTATTTCAATTTGATGAGGTTCAATCATGTAATTGGTCGTATCTCAATAATATTACCTTATAGACGATATTTGTTGTATATTTTTCTTGTCATCTAACCAGATGTGTTTGCACGTGTATTTCACGTTAAACTGTTCAGATGTCATATGAACATGTGAAGAGAATAACTACATTTTATTTTTTAGAACTAATTTTTGTATTTAATTATTACTTTATAAGTTATAACATAATAAATGACATTCTTGTTGTTGGCTCTCATATTTGACTTCTCGATTGACTGTGTAAATAAATCAAAGCTAGTTATCTGACTGTCCATAGTTAACAGAGAAAAGTTTCCTTTTTTTTACCGCAAAAACTAAAAATTGAAATTAAAGAATATATTCTATCTGTGAAAACATATAAATAATCACTTGTTTATCCTACATCCAACAAAGATATAGTTCATATACTTGTAAACAATTTTTAATTTATTCAATCAAGCATGATTCGTCCAAGGAAAAATAATAACACCGTGTTATCACATATATAGGGGCAATATAATAATATGAAAAATTATTGGTCAAAAGTTAAGATAAGAAAAGATGAAAGATAGAAATAATTAAAGTAATAACTATGAGAATTCATAATGTTATAACTAAAGAATGTTAAAGGGTGTGAATAACACGTGCAATAATTAGTAATAACTAAGAGAATTTATAATGTTATAACTAAATATACTAACATAAATAAATAGGACTTTTTATTATTGTTGCTATATTTTTATATAGTTATTAGATTTTAATTTAGTGTAGGGACAAAATGAAAATGTTTATTCCATATTATTGAAAATAAAATTTATTTTGTAAATGATAATTTTTAAATGATTCATATATATTCACATATTTTTACATTTGTTGTGAGTTTTCTTTTTTTTTATAAAAAAAAAAGAACTCGAAACAATTTAAAATAATATATTTTGAAGTTAGAAGATTTTGTTAACTTGATAATACATTTGTGACATATATAATACTTTAATTTAAATAGAAATACCTACTCAAATATATATATATATATATATATATATATATATATATATCAAATGAATTTAGACTAAATCATGTTAACTTCATATATTTGAACATTACATACTAGTGTATATATTAGGCAAATTGACGGCCTTTCGGTAGTGTCAATCGAGAAGTTCATCAGTCAACAACTCTGAGGAAACAAATAAGGCAGTTCACTCAAACATTAAAAATCACTATCAAAAGGGGAGGTAAAGACAACCGCATTTTGACAATAATAATGACGGTGTGTTCCTTCACAAACTGTTAAAAAAGAAGAGAAAAAGTGAAGGTACAAAATGCAACGTAGAGACACCAGAGAAATATTGAGTGAAGGGAAAGGACAAATACGTTTCCTGTAATCCTCAAAGTAAAAGTTCTCCTCTTTTTGCTTAATTCTTCTATTGTTGGTACTTGGTAGAACATTGAAGCATATATCAAAGGGGAGTTAACACCACAACCATGCACTATTAGCAACTGATTTAATTTTGATATGATAAAATTATTGCAGAAAAGGCAACACCAGGCTGTCATACAACTAATGACACAAGTAATACACCGACAAAAATGTACATTTTATGTTTTCACCAAAAAAAAATCTTTCTTTCCACTCACAACTCGACAGTATTCAGCATATACTTAGAGAAAAGGCATCACTTACAGCCTTATTCGAACTCACTCAACGATAATAAATCACACGAATTTTTTTTAAAATGCAAGAAGAAGAAGAGTAGAAGATTTTTTTAAAAAAATGAGAGAAATCCCCTCTATTTATAGAATTATAGTCAACAAAGAGTGGTATGAACAAATATTTTTTGTGTCTTATCTGAAAAGTCATGACCTTTTTTAGAAGTCACAACTTATTGAAAAAATCACAATTCTTTAGAAAAGTCACAACTTAAAAGAAAAGTCACAACTCATCGAAAAAGTCACAACATAAGTTAGGAATATTATAGTAATTTAACATTCAAGTTAGGAGTTCATGTTTTTAAGATAATATATATATATATATATAAATATATGATGTGATATGAGGATTCACACGAGGTAACAAATCAAAAAGGATTTCTATGAAACATGTAAGGAGATACGAAAAAGCCTCAGGTCAAAAAATCAACAATGAAAAAAGTTTCTTTGTCACTGCTAAAAAAACTCCATAAGCTGGATGAAAAAAGCTTCAAATTTTATGAACAAGCATTTCCCTTATACATACCTTGGGTGTCCTATTTACAAAGGCGTAAAGAGGATTAGCTACTTTTACCCCATGATTTCTAAAATAGTTAAGAGACTGAGTGGATGTTATCTCTCTTATGGGAAAAAGCTCATTCTCATTAAAAGTGTTCTCCAGTCTTTACCTACTTAATGAATCCTCCAAAGGGTACCATTAAGCTTATAATAGAACAAGATGTTGCACTCTAAAATTCTTTCAAAATATCCTTTCTCACTTGGAGGCTTCTTCAAAAGAAACTCCCTTTCTATGATACTATGGACATGTTTGGCACTAACCATTTTATTGAGTGTGATTGATGTAGATTAGCACAGACATATAGTATACACCATATTTTTATTAACAGTGATGTAGCCAACAAGCCATGGAGTAGAATAGGCGATCCATTAGGAATTTGACATTAAAAGGACTCGATCATCACAATTTTCAATAGATGATGGAGGATACAGCCTTGCAACAAAATTCGTGGAATGATTCTCCAAATTGCTCCTATTTATAGAGTCGGGGAAATTTGGAAACTGAGGACATCATGTAGATATGTTAAAGCAAACAAGCTTTGAACAAAACAGAATGAAGCATTAAGGACTTTGGGAAATTAAATTTTCTGTTTCTAGACTCTATGACAAGCTTGACTTCAATTTCAGATGGTAAGACTTGTGTACAGTGATCGAGAAATTAAGACCTATCAAAAGTAAAACAAGTTCGATTGTGAGAATGGGGAAGCAGGCATTGGAGGGATAGTTAGAGACAAAAATGGTGATGTTATGATGGTTTTTTCTATACATGTTCAATGTAACAGTAAAAATATGGTTGAAGCTCTTGTGGCGGAGTTTGGAGGAAAATGATGCAGTCAAAATGGACACACTGATTTTGATCTTGAACTTTAATCTCTGGTAATTGTTAATATGTTGATCAAAAAGCATACTATCAACCTCAAGCTTAAACAGGTTATTGAGCAAACCATCAAGATTATAGAACATTGCAATGTTAGAATCAACCATATTTTGAGGGTAGCAGACTGTTTGGTTAGCTAGCTTCAGAAACTGGACAACATACGTACTTCAACAATTTTCAGCAGCTCCGATCCCTAGACATGCTAAGGGACCATATCAACTTGATAAATGGAAACTTCCTAGTTTTAGAACTAGTATGTATGATAAAGCTAAATTTTATGTTAGTTGATGTAAATGTGGATGCAGAAGGAGTGAGAGTATCATGATTTAAAGACAAACTCCAGAGAATTCAGAAAAAAATGACTGGTTAATATACTGCATGAAAGAAAGGGATGCTAGAGGTGAAAAGGAGTGACATATGTTGGGCTTTGAAAAGGAATTATCACATTTGGTTCTAATTCCTCAAAATAAAGATTTTAAATTATTCTAGTCGTCATTTTTTATTGACCAATAAAAGTTTCTAATGATATTGTGGTCTCTAATTAGTCAATTGATTTAGAAGTTAAACATATAAAAGTAGTAATGCCTATTATTGTTAAGAGTGTAGATAAAGTGATTAGTTCCCTCATTTTAGGAGGAATATGAGGATGCAAAGACGACTCTTTGTTTACTTGTAAAAACTATTATCATGCGACAATTTTTCCCTTTGCTTTGAGAATCCTCTCCCTGCCATTCTCCTAAAGGTATAATCTTCTTTCTTTCTCCTTTCTCTCTTAAGCTAATTTCTTCCCCTTTCTCTATCTTACATAAATATATTCCATACCCTTTACAATAATAACATCTTTTCATACATTCATGATTCACATGTTTATACAGAGAACAATATTATATGTGTTACGTTGTTCTTAAAATAATAATAAAAAAAAAATCTTTTATTTTGTTGTAAAAGTTTCTTATTTTGATCTTTAATGAACAGGGTTCATTGTTTGGGAGAACGGCAGGGTTTAAACGACGTGTTTTGACATAAAGTGTGATCATCAAGACTTTATAAAAATGTCTTCATCATCTAAGGATGATCAATCATCCAATACACCATCTTCGGATTCTTCATCAAATTCACCATCATCATCTTCTTCGAATTCTCCACCGTCTGGCTCATCCTCAAATTCTTCGCCATCCCAAGACAATTCATCTTCATCCAATGATTCAAAATCCCAATCTCCTCCTCAAAGTAATTCATCATCTTCTCCGCCATCAGGGGATAATAATAACTCGTCTCCTTCCGGTGGTAACAACAACAATAATGACAACAACAACAATAACAACGACAACAAGGACAATAATGGTAATAGCAACAACAACAATAATGGTAACAACAACAACAACAATGATGGTAACAACAACAACAATGGTAACAATGATAACGACAACAATAACAACAACAGTAACAATAAGAATGACGATAACAACAATAATGGTGGGAACAATAACAACAACAATAATGGTGGTAACAATAACAATAACAACAACAACAATGGTGGTAACAACAATAATGGTAACAAATCTTCACCACCAGGAAAATCGTCAAATTCAAATGGAGGTTCATCACCTCCTCCACCCCCACCACCACCACCTCCTCCACCACCTCCTCCTTCTCCATTTTCTCCCAACTCCGGGTTTATTTCTCCTCCTAAGCATAAGCCACCACCAAGCAAGTCCTTAGATAATAATAATAACAAGCCTAATGATAACGGGACAGCCATCATTGTAGGAGTTGCTGCTGCAGGAGGTCTATTACTTCTTGTCATGTTAGTTTTTCTTATATCATGTTGTAAACGCAAAAGGAGAAGGCCACGTGACCAAATGGGCTACTACAGGGACAATTCTCATGGAGGCAATAGTATGTTCTTTCTTCTCTTAACTTATACTGTATGTTTTATGTTGAGCATACTGTTTTCAAATTGAATTAGCTTCAAATGCAATAGCTATGAAGAGAAGCGGTAAATGTGCAGAGTACTGAATATTTTTATGTTTAAATAGTGTTAGTATTTGAGAATGTATATATGGTGCAGGTAATGACTACTATAACAGTGGACCATATGGGAATTGGCACAACAACAACAATATTCAATCAACAGATCATATGGTGAAAATGCCTAATCCACAAGCACCAAGTACTAACGTAAGTTCAGAACTGAGTTGGCCAATAGCACCTCCACCACCACCACCAATGATGAGTAGCAGTGAATTAAGCTCTGCTGCTTTCTCTGGTCCACAACAACCTCCGTTGCCACCCCCACACCCATCAATGGCTCTTGGTTTTAACCAAAGTAGTTTTACATACGATGACTTATCTACCGCAACTGGAGGATTTGTTAAGTCTAATCTATTGGGACAAGGTGGTTTTGGCTTTGTACATAAAGGGGTATTGCCTAATGGTAAGGATATAGCTGTCAAAAGTCTAAAAGCTAATAGTGGACAAGGTGAACGAGAATTTCAAGCTGAAGTTGAAATTATTAGTCGTGTACATCATCGACATCTTGTCTCTTTAGTTGGTTATTGCATTGCTGGATCTCAAAGGTTGTTGGTATATGAGTTTGTTCCTAATGGCACTCTTGAGTATCACCTTCATGGTATTAATTTAATTTCCTTTTTTTTTAATCTAAATACTCATTCTACATTTGTCGTATTCAACTCATCGATCCCTTGTTTAATTAGGAACTGGTCGCCCTGTTATGGACTTTTCTACTAGGCTTAAAATTGCATTAGGATCTGCCAAAGGCTTTGCCTACCTTCATGAAGATTGTAAGTTCATATTTACTATTCTGATTTAAGCACTTGTCTATTTTCATCACAAATTAAACTGTTCTTTCCTATATAAAATTACAGGCCACCCTCGTATTATTCACAGAGACATTAAAGCTGCTAATATTTTACTGGACCATAACTGTGAAGCTAAGGTATTTCAGAAAATAATTGAAACATTACACAAATTGATTCCTCATTTAGGTTTCTAACAAAGTTTATTATTACTCCCTTTGTCAGGTTGCTGATTTTGGATTAGCTAAACTTTCCAACGACACTAATACACATGTTTCTACGCGTATCATGGGCACTTTTGGGTGAGTTTAGTTTCATAATTCTTCAAATATCCAATGGATTTGCATTAATCCAAAGAGTATATTTATTTATGTAGGTACTTAGCACCAGAATACGCTTCAAGTGGCAAGCTAACTGAAAAGTCTGACGTCTATTCTTATGGTGTTATGTTGTTGGAACTTATAACTGGACGTCGTCCTATAGACATCAGCAGTGATGATGATACTTTAGTGGAATGGGTATACCATGATGATTACATTACATCTTCGAATGATTAAATTAATTAAGTAGGATATTGATCGATCAGATAATTTAAATGTATATGTTATATATATGCAGGCTAGGCCAATTCTGATTCGTGCAACAGAGGGTGGAAACTACGATGAATTAATAGATCCACGTTTGGAAGGAAATTTCGATGCCCAAGAGATGCTATGTATGGTAGCTTGTGCTGCTGCATCCATCAGACATTCAGCAAGACGTCGTCCCAAAATGAGTCAGGTTAATTTCTTCTTGATATTCGCCAAAAGCTTTTCCTAATTCACAATTTAAAAAAGTATAGTGGTCCAGCGATTGACATATATACATATATATCTTGTAGATTGTACGTGCTTTAGAAGGTGATGTGTCTCTGGATGATTTAAATGAGGGAATGAAGAAGTCCCCGAGTACTGCAATGTTTGGTTCTAGTGAAAGTTCTGAATACGATGGAGGTTCATATGACCTTAAGAAATTCAAGAAATCTGGAATGTCGAGTCAAGAATTCACAAGCAGTGAACATGGTACCGGTGAATTTGTCCATTCCGGTGGTGAATCTCAAGAACATGCGCAGAAAAGGCACACCCCTTAAGGAAAATGGATCATACCTTCAACTTCTGATGGATCTATAAGTAATAATTACACACATTTGTTGGGCTTACAAGGATGCTTTAGGCATTAAAAACTTGTTTTATGGGGGGAAATATAATAATGTATTTAAAACAACAATTGTGAAGCTTTATTAGAGATTTGACTGCGGGTTGTAAAGAGTATCACATCCTCCTAACCATTATGTGGTTGGCTTTGTTTTTCAATTGAATCATTTAGTTTTGTTCGACTTTGGAAGTTGGGATATATACTAATTCTGAATTGCTTTTCAATATATTTCGTCAAATGTATCTGCTAATTACTAATCTTTTCTTTGTTTACTTTTCATTAATTATATGTAGGTTTTTACTAAAACCTATTTTTGTAGTTCTTTTATTTCACATTTTATTAAACAGCTTAAACCATTTCCTTTCTATAGCTTTTGTCTAGCCCAATTATGTACCTAAACAAAGAACTAAGCGGTGTTGTAAATATGAACTGAATACAAGTGTCCTTAGCCCGAAACTCGATATATGATCCCCTCAAGGTTAGGGGCATTCAAAAGCATCTATGGTCCCTCCGAGGCATCCAGCCAATACCCTTTCAAGTGATAAAAGTACATCACACTTTTTTATCAACTTTACTCATGAATTCACATTCGACGAATTCTATATTTATTGGGGAAGGTTTTAATTCTTTCCGCAACTTGGATCGCGATAGAAAACTCATTGAAAGGGGGAAGTCACAAACAAATTCTAACGGGTGATGAAGAGTTTTCTGAGCCATGATCACATCCTGTGAGGGTGAGATTGAATTACAGAAAGAAGGGCGTTATTTGCTGAAGAGTTCCCTAGCTATAGGGTCTAACTATTTTTTAATCTGAATTATTATATAAAAATACAATGTATATCTTGCCCTTAACCCATAGATACAATTGCTTATCATTCCCTACTACTTCTCAACTCCCATCAAGTGTTGTCTTATTTCCCAAGCCACTAATTAATCCTCCTTTTCGAAGTTCTCATAGATATTTCTATTATCGAGAAGCCTACAAAAGTAAGAATGGAAAGAAGAAAAGAAAATTTCACAGGTTAGATTACTCATGTGTCCAAGGGACAAATCCTATTAGAAATGGATGGTGTGAACTTTTTAAATGCTCGATAAACCGCTACATTAGCTATGCATAAACTTTGTTCATAACCAAATATGTTCACTGGTCATAAGCTTATTAATCTAACCGGAATTTGTACTTCCAATTCGATTCCACCGGATTGAAAGATCCATCAATAACTGTGATCTCTTTCTTTGAAAAGAAATTGCATAAATCCTACCTTTTTTGATCATATGCTTTCTGTTGGTCAATAACAAACTCAATCAATTCATTAACCATTTTTCATGCAAAAAGTAAAATCAAAACTATATCGAAATTTCATAACCAAAATCATGCAACAACAAGAAGATGCACCCCAAAACCTTATGTCATAATTGGTACTAGAGCTCCAACATACAAACACAATGGATAGTTAAATGGGTTAAATGGGTAAAAGACGTTCATTCATAAAAGAAAGAAAAATGGTATTAATATTTTTTTGGGGGTATAGGTGGTTGGGGTAGGGATTGCGGGTGGGGTTAGGTGAGTTAAGGAAGAAAATCTAAAAAAAATATTGAAAACATTTTTTTTAAAGAAATGGATGGGGGGCTGGAAGGTGTTAGCCAAAATGCAGGGATTCTTAACGGAATCCGAGGTTTTAGCAGTTGGACATGAGTTTACCGGAGAAGCTCGAGTTATACAACTATGGAGGATGAAAAGATAGAAAATGAAGAATAGAATTCAATAGGAAAGTGTACTTGTATATTCAAATGATGATTTAATTTGTAATGATACTATGTCTTATATAAAAATGAGTGTTTCTAACTAATCCAACAGTGTAACTAACTACTAATAAGGCAAAGCTAATTAACTTGATCAGTTGATTCATTTATTGTGTAACAGTACTCCCTGTTGCAAAGAGATCCTTGACCTCAAGGATCTAACAGTCAATGCATATAGCATGATCTGCTGAGTTCTGCTTTAACAATTATCAACAATTGATTCCGCAAGGTTATTCAGATGATCCTTAGTTGTAATTCTCTCGGGCATTTTCCCACCTGCTCTACCAAGGTTAAGTCTATTGCCACAATATTCATGTGTCTTTCTTGAGCTATTGATGACTCCAAAAGATCATCCATTTTTTCCAGAAGATATTGTGTTCGCTGCTCCGTCTACAACATCATCCATCGAATATTGAAATCAGCAGACAAAATTGTCGAGTAATGGAGTACTTTTCCAGTTAGGTTTCCAATTCATACCCTTTTCAAGAGGTATGGATTAGAGATGTGGAAGATACATTGGTCGAAGCTTCTTTCAAGAAGTTTTCATTTCTCCAAGAACTTCACGGACACTATCAATATCTGAGTGAGGAGTCGTGATTAATTGGAAAGTAGCTTTCTACAATCACTTCACACGTCGGGCTCGTATCCTATATAAAGAATCAGTACAGTGAAATAACATAAACAATTGATTGCCTCCTCTCAATAATCCTCCCAAAAGATGTCGAACTCATCTTTCAAGTGAAGATGTAGAAAACTGTAACGGTGAAAACGGAGTGCATCCCTTCCCCTTGATTGTTCTCAAGAGTGAACAATTAACTAGATATTTGATAATTGATGATTTCTAAATGTGTAACACTGTGATAGTTCACATGTTACATCATATGGTCATACATTCTCATCCTTCCCAAGTTGCCAATGATAAAAACCATTAATCCATACTTTTATTCTTTCCTTTGCAATTAGAAAGAGTAATTTCTCAACCTCTTCATTTTGGCAGGAAGTCATGATCTTTGAAAGAATTGTATCTTGCCATGAGAGTACTTCTTTCTAATCACTATCCAAGAATTTTGTATCCACATATCACTCTTAATTCAAGAAAAGCCAACCAAAATACATATTTTCAAAAGACTTGATATCACGCACTCTCATTTTTTTTATAAAGAACGTATCACAAAACAAGTCTTCAAAAGCTTCAATTATATTGTTTCTTTCAATATTGTCACTATACAGAGAATCTACATCTAAATATTTTTTAGACATTTCATTGAGAACCTTGCAAGTATATGATGTCTTCTTGGTAGAAGTTTCTTGTGGGTAGAAATGAGAAAGATTAGAGAATTAAAAACTAATCAGCTTCTTTGGGAAATGTGCCACCGAATCTTTCCACTAACGCTACCACATATTCATTCCAAGTTGGTGGTTGAATGTACTACATTTATTTCATAAAGGATAAATGTTATCGAACAATTTCACCTTCTAACTGTAGAGCATTAATGTTAATCTTCTCCTCCATGGGAATGTAGTAAGATATGAGATCTTCTCCAGAAAACTTTAAAAACTCCATTGTTGATCCTCTAGGGTAATGCGAGTTATGATTACTGAAGTTGTTGTGTGATTGTTGCTCTGACTGTGTCTATCTCCTCTTGTGGATTTTATCTATGTAATTCTCTCCATTGGTTGTCATTTGTTCCTTAATCTCTAGCACCACTTCATTCAATTTTTGAAGATTTGAAACTTTCTTTGCTAGAGTACCAATTTCCAATAACATTTTTTTCATCATTTCACACAATTCCCTTACTTCACTAGAATAACTCTCTTTGCTTTTGCTCATTTTGTCATTGTTGTTGAGGACAGATTGACTTTGATACTTAGCCAAAATGGAGGGATTCTCAAAGGAATCTGAGGTTTTAGCAGCTGGACATGAGCTTAGCGGAGAAGCTCGAGTTATTCAGTTATGATTGATTAAAAGATAGAAGATGAAATATAGATTTAAATAGGAAAGTGTACTTGTATATTTTATTGATGATTCAATCTAAAATGATATAATGTCTTATATAGAAATAAAAAGAAATCTTATCTTGCTAACTGCTTCTAACTAATCTAACAACGTAACTAACTACTGATATGACAAAGCTAACTAACTTGACCATCTGATTCATTTATCATGCAACAGAAGGGGGGGTGATAGAGGGGTTGGGGTGGGGTGGGGTAAAATTCTTTTTCTAAAAAAATAATTTTTTTTATATTAAACAAATTGTTGTTTTTTAAATTTCTTTTGGGATAGGGGCGGGGGCAGGGGGACGGGGGGTTGGGGGTATCATGGCAGGGGTAGTAAAAAATAAATTTAATTTGTTAAAAAATATTAGGCGTGAGGGTGGGGGTTGGAGGGTTGGGGTGGGATGGCAGGGGGTTGGGGGTGATAAAAAAAATATTATTTAAAAAAAAAAACAAATTTAAAAAGTTTCAATTGTTTTTTGTGGAGGTGGTGGGTGAGGAGTGAGGAGTGTTATAAAAGATTTTGCTAGCTTTTAGCAGGTCTCGATGGATTTTTGAAAAAATTGAGTTAACCCATATAATTGTACTCCGTAGAATCAATTATTAATTTTTTTTCTTTTACATAAATGCATAATTATACCAAATGTTATTGCTATAAATGGTAAATATTTTTTTAATATAGTATTTTTATGTAAGTTTTCCTTTTCTTTTTTTTTGCCTTGGCCAACAGATACTTATCAATGAAAGTTCCAACTTCGAGACTTATTATGCTACTCTCCTATCTAAATTAATTTTAGTATCTTGAATAGTAAGCTATAAGGTGTTTTAAGGATGACTAACAACTTACAAGTTATTAGCCCTCTATCTTTCCTCTCATATTATTTAATGAGAAAATTGTATAAAATAACAAATTATTAATTCAAATTAAATAATATAACCATATTAGTTTGATTTAATTGTAATCTGTAGCAAATTGTTGTCATTTCGCCTCTCTCCCTGAATTTCTCGCTCTCCACTCTCGTTTCTCGTTGGGCAGTCTCTTCTCGCCTCTCTCACTTTATACAAACACAAATGCATAAAATGTGTTTGTGTTTGTATAAAGCGAAAGAACATTGTATATATACACATATTTTCGTTCCCCTCTCCCAGATCTCGCTCGCCACTCTCCCAAATATCGCTCGCTACTCTCACTCGCCTCTCACTTTATACAAACACAAATGTATAAAATGTGTTTGTGTTTGTATAAAGCGAAAGAACATTGTATATATACACATATTTTCGTTCCCCTCTCCCAGATCTCGCTCGCCACTCTCCCAAATATCGCTCGCTACTCTCACTCGCCTCTCACTTTATACAAACACAAATGTATAAAATGTGTTTGTGTTTGTATAAAGCGAAAGAACATTGTATATATACACATATTTTCGTTCCCCTCTCCCAGATCTCGCTCGCCACTCTCCCAAATATCGCTCGCTACTCTCACTCGCCTCTCACTTTATACAAACACAAATGTATAAAATGTGTTTGTGTTTGTATAAAGCGAAAGAACATTGTATATATACACATATTTTCGTTCCCCTCTCCCAGATCTCGCTCGCCACTCTCCCAAATATCGCTCGCTACTCTCACTCGCCTCTCACTTTATACAAACACAAATGTATAAAATGTGTTTGTGTTTGTATAAAGCGAAAGAACATTGTATATATACACATATTTTCGTTCCCCTCTCCCAGATCTCGCTCGCCACTCTCCCAAATATCGCTCGCTACTCTCACTCGCCTCTCACTTTATACAAACACAAATGTATAAA
>JAJOOO010026833.1:0-13778 GCA_029582685.1 Solanum piurae
TATTTCACCTCTCTCCTGGTGAATCTCGCTCGCCACTCTCGTTCTCTCCCTCGCCTCTCTCGTTTTTTATACAAACGCAAGTGTATAAAGTGTGTTTGTGTTTGTATAAAGCGAGAGAAAATTGTATATGTACATATATTTTCGTTCCCCTCTCTCCCCTCTCCCAGATCTCGCTCTCTCACTATATACAAAAAACGCAAATTGTATAAAATGTGTTTGTGTTTGTATAAAACAAGAGAAAATTGTATATATACATATATTTTCGTTCCCCTCTCTCCCCTCTCCCAGATCTCGCTCGTCACTCTCCTAGATCTCGCTCTCTCACTTTATACAAAAAACGCAAATTGTATAAAATGTGTTTGTGTTTGTATAAAGCGAGAGAAAATTGTATATATATATATATTTTCGTTCCCCTCTCTCCCCTCTCCCAGATATCGCTCACCACTCTCCCAGATCTCGCTCTCTCACTCTCTTCTCTCACTTTATACAAAAATGCAAATGTATAAAATGCGTGAAAATTGTATATATACATATATTTTCGTTCCCCTCTCTCCCCTCTCCCAGATCCCGCTCGCCACTCTCCCAGATCTCGCTCGCTCACTCGCCTCTCTCACTTTATACAATTGATCTTTTTGTATATGTATACCAAAACAGATTATACAACTGCTTTCTTTTGTATATGCATAGCGAAATAAACATATTTATGTTTGCTATGGAGCGCAATTATGCAAACTTTGCTATAGCATACAAATATGAATTTTGTGTTTGCTATATGTGAAAGTTGCTCTATTTTTATTATGATTGCGCAAACTTGAGCTATTTTACAAGTATAAAAGTAGTAAATTTAGAAAGACAAAATACATAAACGTGCACTTCAACTTGGCCTTAACTAACACATATGCCCTCCAATTTTGGGTGTGCAAGTAGACACTTAAATTTATATAAAGTTGAACAAGTAAGCATATGCATCCTACACAGCAATTTGTATCATATGCGGCATCTTAATGTCATGTAGGACACGTTTGTTTTACTTCCTGAGGGAAGAGATCAGAGAGACACGATATCATGTTGTTTTTACTTGAGTGGAGCAAAATTGTAAAGGAAACTTGGACTAATGTTCTTTTCTTTTTACTTTTCAAATGACACGTCTTGCTTTTACTGTTATATCGGGAGTACTCAATGTATTGCTTGACATAAAATGGATGGTAGATTGCTAGGATTTATTTTAAAGTATAATGACCAAACAATAAATATCAATCCGTTGTAGTCTAGTTGGTTAGGATACTCGGCTCTCACCCGAGAGACCCGGGTTCAAGTCCCGGCAACGGAATTGTTTTTTCTTTTTTACTTTGGGAAATTTTAGATTTATATATTTTTCCTTTTTACTTTGGGCTTTATATATATATGATAAAAAATAATAATTTATGTATAGTATATGGGCAAAAATTATTAGATTCACGTGAACTTGTTGCTTTCATGCTAGTGTGTCCTGTTCAAGCATTCACATGGCTAGTAGTATTAACTTGAGATTCACAAATCATATACATGTTCTAGTGTATTTGTCTGCGTATTAGAAAAAATTCTCTTTCAAATTAAATATGAAAACAAATACTTTTAATGAAAAAAAGAACAAAAAGTAAAATAAAATTGGCATACACAAATATAAATAGAAGAAATAGAGCTACTGATTTTAACCAAACAAGCCTTTGATATTATTTTTAGACCAGATGAGCAGGGATACAACTCCGTGGACCAATTGTCAGGCCTGATAGGTGGTGGTATCACATCCTTCTCGAAGGAACAGTTCGTAACACTCTAGGGTCATACAGCCATCCCCGTAGCAGGACTTTGTAACATGTTGACTAGCATTGCTAATGAAACAACAAGTGATCAACCATATATGTTTAGTTGAAGCTTAACAATAAGCAGCCATTGTATCCTTTCACATTGCAGCCATCTTCTCTGTATATTCACCAAAATAGATATCAAATGAATACGTTGTGTTTTAAATTTGTCGATCAAGTAGGATTTTAGACACGAATAACTTACTTGATGCTGCTAGCAGATTAGTAAGATATACAGTCATTGTGGGGATTGATCCTTTTTGTATCCTTGAGAGTATCTTGTCGCGATGTAAATATGTTATTTGAATCATCCATTCCCGTAACAGTTCAAGAAATCAAAATAAGAGGCTCGGACTATTTCTTCTTTGATTCTTTTTCAAATTCAATAAATATTGGTTGATCGTATAGTTTAGAAGCTACATTTAATGACTCGGTCGGTCAGTTTTGGAAGTTTTCGTGAAGTTACCGCTTTGCCCCTCCCAATATCGACCCCGAGTCTTTTATGTTGAGTTTTGAAAGTTGGTTTTGAACTTTAAGTTATAAGTTAAGAATTTGTTAAGTTCGTGATCTTGAAAGGCTACGTTGCTTAAAGGTAATTTTTAGAGTCTTTTGGAGTTTCGAGTGTCAGAATAAAATTTAATTGATTCCATCAGTCCCGGGATGTGGAATTTATGTTCTAACAATTGTCGGTTTCAGATTCGGAGTCTTTTTGAGGATTTGAGGTCCTAAGTTGTGAAATTGTGGAAATTTAGCCTTTGAGTTGACTTTGGCCAACATTGGGGATTCGGATGCTCGGTCGGAATTTCAAGAGTTTCGTTGGACTCGTGGGATGATTTTAGGCCTAGGTGAGGTCTTGGTTGATTTTGGAGAGGTCCCGAGCTTGTTTTAGCCTTTTTAGGTGTTGAGTTAGTTTCTTGTGGTTTTCATGAATGCCGGGTCAAGGATACTTCATATTCATATTTTGATGGTTCTATTGAGTCTGAAACATCGAGTATAATTGATTTGCATTTATGGTTTGTGTGCACGGGATTCCGAACGAATCCCAAGGTCCTTTCGATGTTTTGAGAGTTGGTTGTGTTTGTTGGTGTCTACAAGCCTCGCTTTTGCGAAGGCCAGTCACTTGAGCAACCTTTGCAGAATCGAGAGCGTCTTCTCTTAAGCGATCTTAGAGAAAGCGAAGGAGGCTTCGCTTTGGCAAGAGGCGCCTTTTCACGGGGTCCACTTTTGCGAACCCCAAGTCACTTTTGCAACATCTAGGAGAGTTTTTGGCTTGCAAATTTTGGAGTTGAAGTTCCATTTTCTATTTTTGAGCTTGAGGAACCCTTGGAGGCGATTTTTGAAAGTATTTCTTTAGCTAAATCATTTGGGTAAGCTTTCATGATCCTAAAACTTCATTTTCCTTTAGTTATTTATGAATTCTAACATCAAAATTTGAGATTTTGATTGGTAAATGACAAGGTTTTTCAAGAACTCAAGTTCTTAACTAAAATGAAAATTGAGAACCGATTTTGAGTCCTTGTTTGAAATGATTTTCCCCAATGAGTTCATAAAGCCTTGAGTAATGTTTTCAAGTATTAAATTTTGAATTCGAATCTTATTTTCGGAATTGGGTTTTAAGTTGAGTGACCCATTTTTCAAAGTAATTGATGTGAGTATTTTTGTTTTCAGAGATTCATTTTGAATACTTGATTGTTATAGATTGTGTGGCTTTGAAAGTGATTCGGAAGGGGAGATTCAACTCTTGGAGTGATTAATTGTTTGATTTAGGGCAAGTGGTCTCCTAAACCTTGTATTCTAGTAGAATTTTTGTATTTCCTTCGTTATTTGTGTGTTGGGAGTAACAGGGATGAGGTGAACAGTTAATTGTCCACTTGATAAATCTAAATGAATAAAAGGGGGCTGAAATGAAAAAGGTTATGTGATGATCATGATGACGTGAATTGCTTTGTTGATACCCTTATTGATTGATTGATGAAATGCTTGATAACATGAGTGTAGACTTGAATTTCATGAATTGTTGTCTCTCACATGTGGTGTGATATTGCTTGTGTGCATTGATGATTGGACACCGCGGTAAGACATGTGATGGTTATGATGTCGAGGTCATTGTCGGTTAGTGAATTGATATAAAGGTCGATGTAAAATAATTTCGGCTAGTGACTTGACATAAAGTCGATGGGAAATGGTTCTGGCTAGTGATAATGTGTCGATGGGAAATGATTTAGGTGAGTAATTTGATATAAAGACGATAAGAAATGGTTTTGGCTAGTGATATTGTGTCAATGGGAAATGGTGCCGGTGAGAGATTGATTATTGTGATTTGATGCATTGTGATGCTTGTATGACTTACTTGTTAATTGTGATTGATACACTTGTTGCGTGTGATTGATCTACTTGACATTGAATTGACTGACTTGATTCGTTTTGTTATTGAATTGTGACTATTGAACTGTGATTAATAAGCCTTGTGTGCTGTGTATTGTAGAACTGTTTGATTGGATTGATTTTTGTGCAGGTTGTAGTTTCAGGAGGTTCAGTTGGGATGAAAGGGGTATTCGATTTCTAGTTCGATGCCTTGTTTATTAGGTTGCTTGTTGGGTACCATGTTGTTGATACTCACCCCTTGCTTCTACACTTGTGTAGGTTTCGAGCCCGGGCCCGTATGGTCTCTTTCTTCTTCTGATTTTGAGGCTTGTCAAAGATTTGGAGAGGCAGTTGCTTGTCACTTCGAAAAGCCCTCTTTTTCCTTTTCTTTATACTTTGTTCTATTTGAGAAACAAAGGTTGAGACTTGTAATTATTTCAATTCCGCACTTTTTATATTTAGTGGCTTGTACACGTGACAATCAAATTTTGGGGTCTTAAATAAAAATAATATTTTTTTCCGCTTTATCTTGCTCTTGCTTTTTATTTCTACATTTCTTTTATTTTCGTTGGGTTGAGGTTGACTTGTCTTGGTGGAAATAGACAAGTGTCATCACGTTCATTTTTAGATCGTGACATTACATCGTAGATTTAGAGACTACCATTTTCACTGATAATGATTAGAGGGTTCCCATCATTTTGCTTGTTGTAGTTCATTAAGTTTCTAATACCATGAGGCACTATGTACAACCATATTGAACTTGTCTGCAAGTAAATATCGTCAACATTGTACGAATAATTTTTTATTGTTATAGAGAGCATATAATATAACATAATATGAAATCGTTTCAAATAAAACTTAATTGTTATAGTGAAATGTTGTTGTAGAGAGATTTAATTGTATATTGAATCAAATTAAGTACCCTATCTGCGGCTTTATACCTTTGAATGCTACAAGATACAAATCACAACGAAATACACTTAGTTCTTAATGCACAATGAATTTCGTGAGGAGTAGAATGAATCATGTAATTAGTTAATAGAGTTATCAATGACAAACGAAGGGTAATGGCACCAGAGTCATTAAGCAGAACACCAATTATGTTGGTTTTATTCTTGTTGGCGTACCATGAACTTTTCACGAGTGCAGAAGCGAAAATTTAGGCAAAAAGGCTTCCCACTCTTTCTATCATCGAACTCAGATACCTTCCAAGAATAACACGCTCAAGATACCTGAATTCAGTAACAAAACATTTCACCATCAAAAGGAAAAAATGGAGAGCATTTTTTATTGTTACAACATAATCTTTACCAGTCTAAATTAAACTCAATGGCCCTTTAATTTGTGTTTCTTCAATGTCATTTTTAGAGTTTGTTAAAGGTTAATACCAAAAGCTATTTAGTGATATCCCAATTGATACTTGTTGTGTTGGTTGCAACACCAATTGATCACAAAGACTAATCACAAAAATAGTCTGCATATGTATAATATATGTATATTCTATGTATACTATGAGTATAATCATGTATAGTCAGTTTATAATCTATGTATACTGATTAGGAAAAATCCCTTTTTTATTGCATGTGTTTTATCTTTTCAAGTTTTTTTTTTTTTTTTTTGTAAATGTCAGCAACAAAATTGGTATGAGCAAGGAGTAGATTGTGAGTAACAATGTAAGGCTCAGTTGCAAAGTTTTCAGCACTGCATAAAGCTTGTAGGAGGATGGAACATCGCCTTCCTCGTGTTTGTAGCCCTACATCAAAGTCTTGGATGATATCAATATGAGGTTCATTGAAAGTGATCCAGTTCTTCATACTATAACCAAATTCTTGAAGTATGTCTCTGCATATATGAACACACAAGGCTTTCATTGATTGAAACACCTTCCCATATTGTTGACAACTTTTTGATTGAAACACCTTCCCACAATGTTGACAATTTTTTCCTTGAGGCAAAGGAGTGGTGTACTTAGAGTCTATGCTGTTCGGACTCAAGTGCATATCAGATCTGTGAGTCATTATTTTTGAAGAGTCCGACCAACATAATATAGAATCTTCAACCCTCCAAATTTTGATAGGTTCTCTCTAAGAACATAAACAGAAGGAATCCCGCTTCAAATTTGATTAGAACTCATGTAACACAACTTATTAGCTTCAAATTTGATTAGACCTTATGTAACCCAACTTATTAGCTTCAAATTTGATTAGAGCTTATATAACCCAAGTGACTTTCGACATGGATACTTCTTGTTACACCACTTGCACACAAACTTCAAATCTTGATCTGTTTCCATATTTCTATACTTAAATCAAATCAAAGTAAAAACTAAGATCAACTTAAATAATGTCAAGACGGTACCTTAGTGAGAATTTTGACCCCACTATGTTATTTTTACGGAGTGGAGTAAAGTTGTAAGAAAACTTGGACTATGTTCTTTTTGTTTGTCTTTTTTATGATAGACTAGTTTCCAAATAATAAGCAGTCTTAAAAATTAACGACCCTTAATATGTTCAACAATGCATTGTAGTCTAGTTGGTTTGTATACTCGACTCTCATCCGAGGTTCAAGTGCTGACAACAAGGATTTGAGTAAAAGAAATTAGCAACTATACATTTTATTTTTTATTTTTATATGAAGTCTATTCTTCTAGTTTTCTAGTGAAATTGTTAATATATTTAAAATTATTTTTGATATGCAAAGTTATTTCTTTCTTCTTAATTAAAAATGTTATTTTTTATATAAATAGTACTCTATCAGTTTTAATTTTTTGCCCAATTTTGACTTGATATGAAACTTAAAAGAGTAAATAAGATTTTCAGATCTTGTGGTCTTAAACTAAATTATATACATATATATACCAAAAATCTTTTAATCTTGCGGTCATAAACATGTCATGTGGAAAGTTGAATTAAAAATTGACAAAAAAGAAAAAAACATTCTTTAATGTTTCAAAAAGAACTAAAAAACATAGTACAATTTTTATAAAAAAAAACTTATAATAATTCTATTATTACTATAAAATGGGATCCCTTAAATTTTGGGCCCAAAACGGACGGCTCCTTTTTAAAGGTATTGAGCCGCCCCAAAGTTTATATAATGTGATTCCCCGAGTATATATAACGTGATTTTCCAATGAAGGAGGTTACTGGTTAGGATGCATAGGGAGGACTAAATTAGCACTACACACTACTTTGAATCCGATAAATTTGATCTTCATTTCTAGTCTAAGTCTCAAACTCGGACTCCTAAAACTCAAAACTAGCTCAAAATGCCCATTTTGAGCTTGTTTAAACGGATGTTCCTACTGAATTTGAGCAATAACAAAATTCGTATGATACCAAACAACTTTTGTATGAGCAAACTGAGTGCAATCTATTGAATGACATTAAGATACTGTGAAAGAATAAATGTTTGTATACATCGCGTTATGCCTTTTTACGCATGAAATCTAGGCATATATGGTGTTTGTAAGTAACATGTATCAATTTAAGCAGATCCTAAGAAATTCTTGAACCATTTCACGGAATCTTTGGGATATCTCTTGAGGTTGTCTTTGTAATCTACGTAATAAAGACCAAATCTCGACGAAAATCCAGCTGCCCATTCCCAGTTATCCATCAAAGACCACACAAAGTATCCTTTCACATTGCAACCATCTTCTCTGCATATTCACCAAATCAGATATCGAATGAATACGTTGTGTTTTAAATTTGTCGATCAAGTAGGATTTTAGACACGAATAACTTACTTGATAGCAGCTAGCAGATTAGTAAGATAGTCATTGTGATAATTGATCCTTTTTGTATCCTTGAGAGTATCTTTTCGCGATGTAAATATGTTATTTGAATCATCCATTCCTGTAACAGTTCAAGAAATCAAAATAAGAGGCTCGAACCATTTCTTCTTGACTCTTTTTCAAATTCAATAAATATTGATTGATCGTATTGTTTAATAGCTACATTATAGATTTAGAGACTTACCATTTTCAGTGATTATGATTAGAGGGTTCTCATACTTTTGCTTGATGTAGTTCAATAAGCTTCTAATACCATGAGGTACTATGTACAACCATATTGAACTAGCCTGCAAGTAAATATCATCAACATTGTACATATACTTTTTGGTTATTATCGAGAACATATAATGTAACATAACATAAAAACCATTTCATATAAAACTTAGTTGTTATAGTGAAGTTTAACTGTATACTGAATCAAATTACGTACCCTGTCTGATATTGGCTTTATACCTCTGAATGCTGCAAGATACGTAAGAACAACGAAGAAATGCTTAGTTCTTAATGCACAATGAATTTCGCGATGAGTAGAATGAATCATGCAATCAGTTGATAGAGTTGTCAATGACATACGAAAGGTAATAGCACCAGAGTCTGCAACAGAGTCATTGAGCAGAGCACCAATTATGTTGGTTTTGTTCTTGCTGGCATACCATGTAGTATAGTGATTTATGCCTATGAAATCGTAGGAACCTTTCACGAGTGCAGACTCAGTTGGCGAAAATTTAGGCAACCGGCTTCCCACTCTCTCTACCATCGAACTCGGATACCTTCCAAGAATCACAGGCTCAAGATACCTGAATTCAGTAACAAAACATTTCACCATCAAAGGAAAAAATGAGTGAGCACTTTTTACTACTACAACAAAAATCCTTACCAGTCTAAATTAAACTCAATGGCCCTTTGTGTTGCTTCAATGTCATCTTTGGAGTTTGTTAAAGGCTCATACCAAAAGCTATCTAGTGATATCCCAATTGATCCATGTTGTGTTGGCTGCAATGACAATTCATCACAAAAATACTCCGCGGATGTATAGTTTATGTATATTCTATGTATACTATGGGTATAATCTATGTATACTGGCTACGAAAAGTCTATATTTATTGCATATTCTTCTCTTTTCAAGCTTTTTTTACCTTGTACTTCTTTTTGTAAATGTCAACAACAGTGGCATGAGCAACGAGTAGATTGTGAGTAACAATGTAAGGCTCAGTTGCAGAGTTTCCAGCTCTGCAAAGAACTCGTAGGAGAATGGAACATCGCCCCGGTGCTTGTAGACCTACATCAAAGCCTTGGATGGCAACAGTATGAGGCTCATTGATAGTGATCCAGTTCTTCACCCTATCACCAAATTTCTTAAAGCATGTCTCCGCGTATATCGCGAAATCTTCTCTGTCAAAATGACCAAAAATGTTACATAACATAAATCTAGACAAGTTGAAATATTAAGTTGGAATAAATAACTTGTGGTGAAACTTACATGATTTGTGGGCTTAGCCATCCATTGTACTTGTCTTCTAGAGCTTGAGGAAGGTCCCAATGGTATAGTGTTACATATGGTTTAATTCCTAAGATTCATACACATCGTAACATTCAATTTATCTATCTTTAATGCAAAAAAAAAAAAGTTTGGCAAAAATGCTAAAGAAATGATATATATATATATACTCCTTCTGTCCAATTTATGTGAAGGGGTTCGGAATACTAAGGATCAAACTTACTTAATTTTGACTATGAATTCAGGTATAGTTTTGTTAAGTTGTTTAAAAATAAAATTTACATATTTGAAAACTACACAAGAAGTACTACAAGTCAACATATGCAAAATACTTTTTTGAAAATAAATATTGAGAAAATCAATGTAAAAGAAAAAACTTTGATCGATCCCCAGACAGTAACACCTTCACATAAAATGGGAGAAGAGTAGTTATCTAAAGATAGGAGAGTAAGAATGCCATTTGTACCATTAGCTAGTAAAGCATTGATCAACTTGTTGTAGTGATCAACTCCAGCTTGATTGATTTCTCCAGTTCCATCTGATAATAATTAAAAAAACAGAGTTAATTATTTGTTCTAGTGTGGTGCATGGTTATTTATTCGGATATTTTTTATTGCTATATCAAAATATTGTTATTGTGAACAACTTTATAATATAAGAAGATTTACTAGGGAAAATTCTGGCCCAAGCAATAGAAAATCTATAGGCATCCATTCCCATATCCTTCATAAGTTGTATATCTTCCTGTAAAAAAAAAAGAAAAGGAATCAGAATTATTCGATGGAGCGTCTCAATTTCGAGTTTTGAGTATTTTTATGATAGGAACGACTATTCCTAAAAGGGTCCTATCGGATGAAAATCTAAATTAGTCAATTACAATGCAGATACCAAACACCAAATAAAAAAAATATCTAAAAAATTAAATTGTACTATAAATTAGTAATTATGAATAAATTTACCGGGTACCGATGATACTGATCCACCGCTACATCACCATTGCTAAAATCAATTACTTTACCTGCAAATTTCATCGAATTTATCAATTAATAATTAATTATGTTGCTCGGACTCTTCAAATTATTACTCTACTAGTGGTAAAACATAAAAATAATTAGAAAATTTAGTAATAAGAAAGATAAAAACAATATTAGTGGGGAAAGTGCATGCACAATATTTTACCAAAAGAATGAGAAAATTTGTCCCATATAGTTTGACCTCTTCCATCCTCTTTCACAGCTCCTTCAAACTGCAAACATAACATATTACATTATCATCTCATAAATATTAATCAGTTAAATGTGTAAAATTAAAAAGATTATATTAGATGCACAAAAATAAAATATATTTATAACAAGTAAGTAATGATATTAGTATTCGCAGAAAAATATAGTTTTCTTTTGCTATAATTCGTTTAACATTTTTTTCAGATATTTGATATTGGAAGAAACTGGGTTGTATCTTTTAAGATTCTTGATATTGAATTATTATATTTATAGATTATAGATTGATATTTATTATTGTTATTATTTTTATATATAAATTTATATTTTATGTCAAAAATTAAATTAAATTGAACTTGTACCAATATGTTACAACGGTTCTTAGAAAAAAGTTACATAGCGTGTATAAATATATATTTATTTGACATAAATATTTGATGCAAATAAATTTTTATAATAAAATTTGAGAAAATACATAAGCAAAAATTCCTAAACTTGGCAGTACAAAAATTATACGGGTGTTTAAATACCCCCTTAACATCTTTCAAGTTATTTAAATATCACCCTTAGATTATAACATCACTCTCCCCCGTCACATCATAGCCACGTAAGTGTCACATCATAGCAATGTAGGCACCATGTCATTAATTTTTATTTCTTCTTCATTTATTCATCATTTTTTCTTAAATACTTTTTTAAAAATTAATTATATCAATTAATTAATTTATAAATACATACCCCTCCCCTCTATTTCTTCTTCCTTGTACAACATTGCAACCTTCAATACTTTCATTTCTTCTCCTTCACTATTTAACAATTATTTTTAAATAACTTTAAAGAAGAAAATACACTATAGTATTTACATTATCTTCTTCGAACCTTCCCCACAAATTTTCCATCTTGAAGAATGAATTTTTTTTATAGTCAATTTTTTCTTGACAACTCAAATAAGAAATAAAAATTGCATAAGAAAGTTGGTCCAAAAAAATATATAGATTATATGTAGGGATGGCAATGGAGCGGGGCCGATGTGGGGCGGGTGGATTTAAGGCCATGTGGGGCAGTGCGGGTTTAAGGTTGTGCGGGATGTTATAAGAGTGATATAGTATTATTTATTAAGATAATTTCTATAAATCTACTAAAATATTCGAGATAGTTTATGAAAATGGTTCAATAAAAAATAATAGAATTTCTTACATGTTTTACAATTGACCCCTAAAAAATAATTTTTTAAGACACTATCCTATTAAATTAATACAACTTAATGAAAAAAAGAATTTATTGTTATGAATTTTATTTTTAGTATCAAACTTAACTAGGAAAATAAAATATTAAAAAAGTTATACGGGGATGGGGCGGAGCAAATTAAAATATTTACGGATTAAGCTCAACCCGCTCCACCTCACCCCACACCGCCTCATTGCCATCCCTAATTCTATGAGATATCTGAACGGATCTAGAAATGACCGAAGATGAATTTGTCTTTAGGTCATTGTCAGATTTGGGTTTTGTTTTGTTTTGTTTTTGAATCAGCTGTAATTTGTTCTTTTATTTTCTCTGTTATTAAAATGTGACGAGTTTAGTCACACTTTGGTTAGAAAAAAGAGAAGAAGATAGTTTCATATTTTCTACATTATAAAATAATAGAAAATCAAAATGAGTTACTCAAAATTCAACAAAGTTTACATTTATAAAATCGAAATCAATAATATAGAATGAAATTAACTAAATAAAATGATATTGATATTGCATTTTACGGATAATTAAAGAACTAGTGAAATGAAAATAGTGGATAAAGGTGAGGGATGAAGATGGAGGAAGAGGTATTTCAATGAACAAAGACAAAAAATGAAAAGAAAAAAAGCTTAAAGAAATTAAAAAGGGGAATAAGAAAATTTACATATTTTCTGAAGAAGTAATATATCGAGAACAACTATTAAATAGTAATTATATATACTAGCCAAAAGAAAAATACCATGTCTACGATTTTACAAAATTCAATCTCTTCTCTCTTTTTTCACGCTCTTTGAATCACTTAAATGATATAAAAGGGTATTTAAATCGTGTTGCCAAAACTAAAGAGGATTTTATGTATTTTCTTATAAAATTTCTATTCAATGAAATAATCAAAATCAAAATTCTCAAAAAAGTGTTAACCCACCCCACCCCACCCCACCTTAAAACAAATAAAAAAAAGTGGATTCTATTGAAATATTGACCAAACAAACTTCTATCTTGTGGGGTGGGAGGTCACGGGAATGATTGGATAATTGGTTTATATGATCCTTTATATGTGAAAGCATAAACAAAAATGACATTATCAAAAATTGACAAGTGGACTAAAGGAACTTCAACTTGATGGTTTTCTTTAAAGCTTTTGTGTTTAATTCTCTAATTAATAAAGGAATATTTATCTTTTTGAAATTACTGAACAATAAAGTCACATCTAATGGGGGACATATTTCAATAGGAACTGCTAAATGATCAAAAAAATTTGATTAGAAGATTAAAAAAGTTATAATACTTTTTATATTTTAAAATAAACTGATCTTTTTTTCATTTTTTAGTTAAAAGACATTAAAGTTAAAAGGGTAAAAGAATATTTTAAAATGTAAAATAATATAGATAAAATATCATTCGTCAAATTCTGGCATTTCTTTTTCAAAGTTAAATTATTCAAAGCCCAAACTTAAAACTTAAATTATTTATGACAGAATTTATGATTTTAATTGCCTTTATAATCCAATCATATATCCACACGCTTATCTAATTATTGCTCCAAGCTTCCAATAAAATTCGTTTTATTTTCTTTCTTTTACAAATTGTACTTCCTTCGTCTCAAAATGTTTATAATATTATTTTTATTTATACACTCCTTTAACTTCACCCTTATGTCCAACAAGCAGATGCGGAGCTATCTTTATTTTTACAAATTACATTTTGTAAATAGATCAGTTTTTAATATATATATATATTATATGTTGATTTTTTTTTTGTATTTTTGTATATATATATATATATATATATATATATATATATTAAATTCTATTTTTTTT
>JAJOOO010026834.1:0-24075 GCA_029582685.1 Solanum piurae
GATTTGATTAACAAGTAGTAACATTAACACCATGTAATATTATTTTGTCGATATTTATGATAATATTTTTAAATTTTTATTTATAATTTATTTTAATAATTATAAAAAATATATAATTTTTAAAAAAGTGGGCTGGCCCGGCAAGCCTGTAGCCCACGTACTTGTGGGTTGGGCCGACCGTTTTCTGACCCACACCAAAAATGGGCTAGCCCGGCCTGACCCGTAAAATGTCAAAGCCTGTATGGGTTAGCCCGGATGGGGTGGGCTAGCCCATATTGACATCTCTACTTCTAAGTTAAGTTAGGCCCTAATGTCATATTTTCACGCATATTTCATAGATGCAGTGTGAGTTTAATTTCTTTCTTTTTTATGCTATGCCTATAACATCTTTAAGTTTGGGAATGTTTGTGAATTTTTAAAGGAGAAAGTCATGAACAACCACAAGGAATAATTTTATACAGAACTAGTGAACCAAAAATCAAACATGTCTATATAAGAGGCCCTACCTTTAACAGATTCGTGGCTACCATCAGTTAAAATTATCATAAGGGAAGAATCTAGTAGTGTCTAAAAGAGTGAAGATGTTGGAGGGGGTGGCCACTAAAGACTGGCAAAGGAACATAACTTTTTGGGTTCATTTGACAAAATTCTATTGCCATTTGGAGATGGTTAAGTCGGCACAGCCATCACTAAAATAGTGATACGCGCTTAGAGAACCTACAAGATGGCCGGCTGAGATGTGATGGCTCGTGTTCGAGTTTTTTATATGAAAAAATTCTTAGTAGAGAGCGTTTTCTCTCACATAGAGCCTTATGCAGCGCAAATCTAAATTAGTCGAGTTTCAATTTGGTCTATGAATTGCAATAAATAACACTCAATTCAAAATTCAAATTTATTTTAAGCAAACTCAAATTTAAAATATAAGTTTCAATAACATTAAGCGTACTAATTTGACAAAATAATAATAAATCTGACAAACTCATTTTACCATCTTTAAGCTTTTCTCAAAAACCTTTAATGATTTTAAAAAAATAATCTCAATGACTAGTTCCTTCTTATAATGAACTAAACCACATCGTTGCTATTGCTTTTTATTTTTTTAAAATTTTTTTTATAATAAGATCCCTTATGTAGTGTGTGATAATAATAGCTACTCCATTGGAGATGCGAAAACATACTTTTACTTGAAGTTCGTTAATTTTAGTTTTTTACTATCAAACTGTTTTTGTCCTAAAATACTTGTCATATTTTACTTTTTAAACATCAAATTACATAATTTTTTATCAATATTTCAAAATGTATATTTCAACATATTGGGGTAAAAGAAGAATTGCAACTTATAATACTTTTTTGTATAGTTTTAGAATATATAAACTATAATTTTAAAATATTAGACTAATTTAATTCAGTTTAGCACCAAAACTTAGTTAAAATTGACTCTTGAAAAGTACTAATATGAGACGGAAGAAGTAGTAAATAATTTGAGAACATTGAATATAACTTAAATGACAAGGTGATAAGTGATTACTAACCATGAGTGCAAATTGCAATTAATCCCAAGATGGTTCCAATTTGAGATCATAAGTTATTGGGCTTAGGAGATCCATCCGTCCAACGCCGTCGCTTCTACATCATTTGGTTATAATTGGGCTTAATATTTTGGGTAAGGCCTATTCAAATTGTAAACAGTCGGTCCATCTATTATTTCACCAATCACAGTCATCAATTGATCTATCAAAGGAAAGTACTCGACTCGAGCCCAATGTTAACCCAACCCAACCCAACAAATCACTGAAGAATTGATCTGTCAAAGGAAAATGCTCGGGTTTTTTCATCAAATGAGTTGATCTTTAATTTTGAGAAAAGAACACTTGTATTCCAAAAAGAGAAACTATTTACAAGCGGATATCTCGTTACTTTCATACCCCCTGTCTTTAACTACTAATGCACACATATATATATATATACATACATACATACTCTGATGGTATCAAAGAAAAAGAAGCAATACTTCAATGAAAACACTATTCAGTTAATCCTTGATACCATTAGAGTATATATATACTCTGATGGCATCAAGAAGGAATATGACGTGTTTAAGTGAAAAGACTGCTCAATTACTGCTTGATACCATCTAGAGTGTATATATACTCTGATGGTATTAAGGATGACGAAGCAGTGGTTCAGTGAATAAAACAAGGGGGCAGTTGAGGAAATAGTTTGAATCGTGAGTCCAATCAGGATAAATAGTTTGAGTTGATCCAATTTGGATAAATACTTTACCTAATGAATCTAATTTGTATAGTTTTCCCTTTAATTTTTGCTCTTTAAATGGAGATTTCTAATTTTTGTTCTATGCAATTAGAGTTAGTCATCTATCTTTTTGTTGTTGTATATTGTAGCTAACCTACTACTACTACTACTAACATATACGGTGTAATCCCATAGTGGCATTAAGAGAGGGTATACTATATGTAAATCATATTCTACCCGGTGTAATTTCATAAGTGGGATTTAGGGAGCGTATACTATATGTAAATCTTACTCCTACCTTAAAAGTTAGAAGATAGGGAGATTGTTTTCAATAGACCCTCTGTTCAAGGGAAAAAAATATCAAAGCAAATTGAAAAAGAAAGAAAGTGAAGAAATGATGGCAAAATACTATGACAAAGCAAATAGTCTGATAATCAAAGTACAAGAGTCAAGAGACATACAATAAATAGTAACAAAAATCAAAGACAAGTTATTAGAAAAGATACCATAATTACTAATATGAAAGGATAAGCGAGATAAACGTGTTACTACCTAACAGGCAAATAGTAACACTACTATTTGCACCATAAACTTCAAGAGGACCAAATATCTCTTCTCAAAAATGAAGTAAGCATTATGAGTTGTGATTGTCTTGTTCATAGTTGAAGTATGATAAAAGAGAACTATTCCAAGTCTCCTCAATTAGAAAAAAAAGGAATGGTGGAAGAAGGAAGCAGAATGGAAGTTGATGTATTGAGTGGAATAGAAAGTTGCACCAGTAGTAAAGTACAAACAAAAGGACAATAGGATGACTCAAATGTCATCTCATGATATAAAGTAAGATATGAAATTAAAAAAAGAAAGAATCCATTAATTTATAATCCAAATATCCAATTGTAGAGGTTGTAAATTGTGATGTTAAGTTGCGGAGACACGCAGCCGTTCGAAAACAAACTTTGGAACATGACACGCAAGAAAAATAATAATCTATGACGCTTCATATTCCTTTTCTTTTGCTTTTCTGAAGTTAATTGGTTTTAATTTTGAATTAATTAAATTGATTTTTAAAAAATGAAACGTAATAACTATTTTTGGGATAGAGGAAATACTAATTACTTACATGTACCTTAGCTATTACACTTGGTACTACCATCTTCCTTCACTCCCTCTGCTTGAGTTGATTTTTTTTATATTTGTGATTTAAAATAAGTTATAAATATTTATATTGATATAAATTATCTTATTAACATTTTAAAAAAGTTAATGTAATATAATATTTTAAAATAAATTATAAGGAAATATATGACACATAAATCAAAGAATTATTCAATTTGTACTTATTAAAAGAAACTAGTACACAATAAGTCTAGTGGTATTTTATACATAACATATAATCCTAAAACCTGCTTTTTGCTACAGCCTACAGAGAAAGGCAGGGCTTAGTAGTCTATCATTTCGAAAAAAATAAAATACTTTCTTCGTTTTCAAAAATATTTTTTTTAATAATATTTTAATTCAGTTTTTCACGTAGCATGTAGGGAATCATAAGATTAAAAATATTTTTGTGCATTTGACATAACTTTAGTGTAAGATTAGCAGATTGATTTTTATTTTTACTTTTTATAAATTCTATATCAAATCAAACTAGCTCATTCTTTTTTATACGAAAGAAGTATTGTTTACATATATACTCTAATAGAAATTGAACTTTTTAAAACTTTTTTTTTATATTTACTTCATTTTTTATTTTAAAATCACCACCAACTGTATTCTACTAGGACAATAACCACAGCTGCTTAACCATAGTTAGTTACTCTGTTTCTCTTTCACTTGTCTATATTATATCGCCTTCCTCATCATTTCCCTCTACCCATACACCCTAAAGAAGAAAAAACGTGAACTCCAGAAGAAGAAGAAAAAATGAGCTGCAATGGCTGCAGAGTATTACGAAGAAGATGCAGTGATAATTGTACCTTAAGGACTTGTTTGGATGGAATTGATGATCCTCAAGCACAGGGTAACGCTACTCTCTTCGTCTCCAAGTTTTTTGGCCGTAGTGATCTCATGTCCTTAATCGCCGCTGTTCCCCAAAATCGAAGACCTGGTATTGTTACCAAACACGCCTTACAATTTAATTTGAGTTCTGGTTTCTGATTAATTGAAAATTATTTCTATATACCTGGCTGATTTGATGAACTTTTCGTTACTGTAGATTTGTTTAAATCGCTGTTGTTCGAAGCGTGTGGGAGGACGGTGAATCCGGTGACCGGTGCGGTAGGGCTTTTATCGACGGGGAACTGGCACGTGTGTCAAAAAGCGATGCAGACGGTTCTCGCTGGTGGAAATCTACGGCCGGTTTTCGCCGGGATTTTAACTCCGCCTTACTTCGATGATTCCTTCAGCTGCGGCGGCGCGTGGGATATGCCAAACCAGTTCTCTAACAAATCCGAATCTATCTTCATAGACGGATCGGATCAAATCGAGGGAATGGAGTGGATCAGTTCGGAGAAGAGATGGAATACGTCGTCGTCCTTTGGTTCGGAGACTGAGTTATCGGATGTATCGCTGGGTTTGGATAGTGGATATGGATATGCAGAGGGTGTGAAAGGGGAAGACCTGAAACTTCTGAATCTCTTCGTTTGAATTTTGTTGTTTAACTATAAAATTTATGACGTTGTTATCGCAACTGAGTAAGAAAGTAGAAATAAATAATTAATATTACTGTAGTAGTTTTCCAGTTGAGTTTGATATTTTGAGTTCGAACTTAGTTGGAAAATCGGAAACTGTAATGATCTAAACATGAATTTTTGGAGTGTCAAACTGACCATTTTTATGGCTGAATAAACTATATATTATACTTATATTAATGAAATACACATGATTTGTACTTCAATTGTGCCAATTCCACTTGCCTCAGTTAGGATTTTATATCTCCAGTTTTTAGTCCTCATATTAATTCCATTTTATACAGTCAATTCCATATACAATTCCAAGTTTACATTCCTCTCTTTGTGTTTATAACTATATTGTATAATCAATATATCTGACCTAGTGGTCCATATAATAAAATAGGAAGAGAACTATAAAATTAATCCAGAGATGAAAAAAGCATTGAGTGTTTTTTTTTTCTGCCTAAAGGATTTGTAGATAAAGTTAATTTGATGCCCATGTTGGTATACAAAATAATCAATCTGTTCAAGCTGACTCGAACGCTATCATCATTAAGACATTGTATATATTTCAAGTAGTAACATCAACAATTTGTTACTATATCTTGAATAGTTCATGTGGAAGAAAAGAATTAGCTCTCGGCGTTCATAGAAGTTTGAGGACTTATTACTCATTTCCTATCGGGCATAATTGACGTTGTGATCAAACTAATAATATTTGACTTTAGAAATTTCTTCATAAGTTCTTGCATAGTTTTAGACCTTCAATTATGTCATTTTAAGTTTATTCTCAAATTGAAGTGTATTATAGATAAACGATTAGATTTTATCGTCTCACACTTGATCAGTTTCATGTCTTCCACAGTTAAAGATGGAGGATTCAAATCTCATCACTAGCGTAGTCGTCTTTTCCCTTCCCCCTTCCCACCTCTCCGCTCCCCCGATGTAATAAAATAAATTATTTAAAATAATAAAAACTTAAAATCTCCCAAGTTGAACAAGGAGTGAACTACAATTGAGAATAATTAGACACATATCACAATCATAGATTTATTGAAAGATTAAGCATGAGTTGTCACAATAAAGAGGCAAATATAATATCTATGAGAACTATACAAATCTTATCACTCAAAACTCAACTTACATAAAAAAAGCTAAAGGGCTATACATTGAAGAAGGAAAGAATTCATAAGTGGAGAACACCAAATATTTAAAGCTCCATTAAAGGGACCAATCCTCTCATTACAACCAATAGTTAGTAAAAATGCAAATGTATACATAAGGTTCATTTATAGAAATAATCTCAAATCCAAGGGAAAAAGAAGAAGAAGAAGTTGTATTCTAATCTACTTTTACTCATTTGTTGTTATATTCTTTTCCAAGATTTTCATCCTCACAATATTTAGGAGGTACACTCCAATGTGCAAGTCGATGCGAATTTCAAAAGTAATACCCCTTCCATATTAGGGCATGTGAAACACTTTTGTTCGTTCGGGAAAAAAATGACACGTTTCTAAATTTAATTAATTTTACATTTTTCATGTCATCCTTAATAAAAATGTTATGACGTGTTTAAGATTATATATTTCAAAATTTATAGCGCATAAATATTGTAATGTATTTTAGATAACACGTTTTACAAAGTTTTTTTTCTTCTTAAATTTCATGTTGATTCAAATTATGTCACATGTATTAAACAAAATGAACTTATTGTTAACATGTGATCATATATCAATGCATATACAAAATAGTTTGATTTATACTCTTGTTCTACTTTATATGACACTATTTTCTTTATTAATTCATTTCAAACTAATGTTATCTTTCTATATTAGTAACAATATAATATCAAACTTTTTATTTGACCTTTAATAATACGTTTGTAAATGCACACAAAAATTGTCATAACTAAATTATTTAATTAAGAACATAATTTTATGTTTAAAAAATCTTTCTTTCTGAATTCCCACTACCAGTCAAACTAAGCTACATAAATCAAATTAAGGGTAAAAGTAATTTTTCTCCATCTTTCTATTGTTCATTTGGGTATGTGATAATGCAACAACCTATGTAATACTATCACCATTCTTTGGTGCAATAGATAAGGTTGCTCCTCTTTTAATCAGAGATCTCGAGTTTGAACTCTATGTATGAAAAAAAAAATCTGAGTAAGGAACAGTTCTTCATGAATGAGATCCTGCACAGTGCGAATCCAAAGTAGTCGAGCTTTAATATGCGTATCAAACATCAGATGAAAAATAATAAATAAAAACACTATGTAATACTCAAATAATCAACAAATAACAATAATATATTACATATAATTTCATGAATTGAGTCTGAAAAGGTATAAAATATCACCAAATGACGTTAATCTTATATTTTTATATATTTATAAGGTAGAGAGACTATTTCTAATTCACCGACTGAGGAAAAAAAAGATTGGAGGAGGGGTGGGATGGGATGGGGTGGAGAGGCCTATTCAAAAGAGATGGGGAACACATCATCAAGGGTCCCACATTTTAGTTTACCACCTTCATCAGTGGAAAACCACATCACTTTTTTGTATTCGAGACAAAAGCAGATTCGCTTAGCGTTTGCCTCTCGCCGCATCCCACCCAATAGTTATTTCTTTTTCTATTCTCCACAAAATACTTAACCATGGTTAACATATGTGGTTAACTCTAGAATATATTTTTCCCCCTCTCTTCCCAAATCATCCCATTATACTATAAAACTATATATTTAAGAGACAAAATATAACCCTCAAATTAATATCAACACAATTGGTGATCAATAGGCAGAAGGAAGATTTTTTTTTCATTATACCGATTTTGTCGGTGCTTGAAATAGTCTTATCTAGAGTCTTTTCTCTCTTTTGAAGTTTTCGATAAACAATATTTAGTTTTAGAAATAGTGACTAATCTATTGAGATGTTTTCAGGTATACAATTATTAGGCTCATCTAAGTTATATTTACGAAAATAGCAAAAAACTTAACCGTCAAGTTTTGAAAAAAAAAACTAGCTAATCTTGTGTCACTTTCTTACATAAAGAAAAAGGGAGATCAAGAAGTATATATGGGGCCGATACACAATAATCAAATCAAATTATACATCAAGATATCGGATCTTAAAAAGTGGAAGAAAAGAATGACATTTTTAATGGAAAAATTAATGTTTAGACCAATTGTGGTCTAGTGACTAGTAGGTAAAAAATAATAATATTGAAATCATTTCAAACTATCCCTATTAAATGATGTTTAGTATTAGGACTTGGAAAATGATTTAAAAAATAAGTATCTAATGTTGAAGGTTTACATGAATTTTTTTTTTGTATTTTCTTGATTTGTCAAAAGTGACAAGTAAAAATGAAAATTTATTTTAGACATAAGTGACAAGTAAAAGTGAACGGAAGGAATAGTTTAGTAAAAGTGAATAGAGAAATACAAACAAGAGTTCTAAAAAGCTATGATCCAACATCCAAAGAGAAACAACTCAGATAGTACGTTAAGATCTCTAAGCAATCCCTCAATAAAAAAAGAAAATGTATATTGCCTAGTTTTCGTAGATGAGACAAGTTGTCCCATAAAAAGTGGATTCTATTTCTTAACTTGAATGCCTTACTTTAATGACCACTTATTGATAATGCCATAACTTAAAGTAAACCATACACATTTTAAGTGTTTACACTTGCAAAAAGATAGATCTAATCACTTGAATATTTCTAGCAAACATCATCAATTATGTTTGCACTCAAGACCATAACATCATACTATTTTTTTTTAAAATAGTCCTAAAATAATAATTCAGTACTTTCTTATCCCTGGTTTGGTTACTAATTTCAGAATAAATTATACTAAGATCACTAGTTAGAATCGGGGTAAGTTATCCTTGCCAAAGGGTGGAATAATAGAATCGGAATTAGTTATCCTAAGATAAAAACAATAAAATTGACAAGTTCCCCACGAGTGTGCAAAGAATTTCCATTTATTACATGGAAGTATATTTATATATATATACACATGTGTAAAATGTTTCTGATGCTATAAACCAAAGATATAAGCTGCTGCTATGAAACATTATAAAAGCAGCAATGTCCTACTCACGATGCATACAAAAATGCAATTGCAGCAGCATTCAACAAGCCTGAATCAAGTAACTCTAGCTACACAAATCATATTACCGTCACTTTGTTTGGTTAAGAGCTCCTTTTTGATGTTAGCATTTATTTCCGTTAAGCAGTCAAAACAAGATCAGCTTTACACTTCTGTTGTTGAGCAACAAACCGCGTCTTTTATTTGTAATAAATGTGTCTTCAGGCTACATTCCTTCACCTGTTTTACAACCTTTTGTCAGTTTACAACGATCTTTTGATATGAAGTATGATGTAGAAATGATGATAACTCGAATCGTTTTCTTCAAAAGCTTTAGGTATAGAGGGAAATCCATGGTTACCTGTAGAGCCGTCATTGATGACAAGATATCTCTACATTGATCAAGTAAAGCACGCTCGCTCGCCACTACATCTGCAAGCTCACATACCATAGAATCCACCTGCTCTACCTGTGCAAGCATATAATTAACCATGTTAAAGAAATCCAAGTGGAAATGCACTGAGATACAAAAAAGGAAATTTGGAATATTATCTGAAAAGACGAGTTGAGTACTAGGCATAGTTTGATCAGAATCATTGAGAAATAAACAGACAATAAGAGAAGTAGGTTCCAAGTTCAAGCACTAAGCCTTTTGCTTTACTGATCCAAAGCAAGACAAAAAAAATTGCAAGCACTTGGGATGAAAAATTAAAAATCATCAGGAACTAGTTTTGATCCCAGATGTCAACAAGATGACACAAATATTACAACGGATACCTCATAAGGTCAAAGTTATGGGACAAGTAGTCATCCACAACCAGTTAGTAATAATATCACAGCAAAGACTATATGTTGAGACTAGGAGCAGCATTTTTGCAGCTTGGGAATGGATAAAAAGTTAGTTTTGGTAGTGTGAAGCCAGTTTATTTTTTAAAGTATCATTCTAGTTAGATTCCGGTATATCAACACTTCACTCATGTAAACAAATTTCAACGAACAAAAACAACAATATATGGTTGAAAACCCATTGTTATCACTCCTAAACTCGACGACAGAGATGTTCTATCTGAGAAAATACAGCTACAAAAATGGTGGGGAAAAGAGAGCAGATAGTTTTAAAGAAAGCTTAATGCAGGAATTAATCCCTGCTGATATCATCAACCATGAACAGAGAACAACGATATCATGCACCAGGGAGTCGTGCAGAAGAATTCCAGCAAAGAGAGGACAGAAAGATGATGCATAATTTTTTAGCAAGAGGAGAGGTGCAGTTGTGGGGAACAAACTTGAAGAAATGTATTGCAACAAATAGATCGAAGATACTCAATCAAATCGAGTTGCAGGACTAGGAAGTTACTGCAGAAGTACTTGTTACTGGACTAGGCCATACAACCCTTGGGACAAAAACGAAGACAATTAAGAGGTTGAAGTTAGCATCTACCAAGGTGAGTAGTAGCTAACTGCCGCATTGATGCTAGAAAAGTACTAGGTCGGTGAGAGTAATCAACTAAAACCTAAGATAATACCATTAAAAAGAAGTAGCAAGATGGCAAATAGAAACACTAGAGGCTCAACTACTGAGAAAGCACTTCTATTTCAAAAAAAACTACTGAGAAAGCACTTTGCAAGTGCCAATGATTTAAAAGGCTGTGGTGAGAGACTAGATTTTTATCTAATATGCCCGGGACAAGGGACATAACTCCCACGAATTTTGAATTTAATATATTTTAAATTACATAAAAAGAACTCCAACAAATTGTAGAAATTTTAAAAGGATTGCATCATCTAGTAGAATAATTGATATACATATACAGAAAGCATACAAAAATTTGAGGGGAAATGCTAGTGTCTTTAGCAATATAATTTCACAAACAGTAAATCTTATTTATTTTTTTGACACTAGTAACATTTGTATTTCAGTCAGTACTTAGGTAGTACTGAAAAATCATATTTACAAAAAAGAAGAAAAAGATTATAGTCTTTCCAATGCTAAACCAGGAACTAGATGGACCCTAAAACATCTATGATTGACTCAGTCTCATTGGAGTAGACATTTATACACCAAAAACAGAACAACAAAATACATACAGTAAATCTTATTTATCAAAATACTAATTTTATTCTTTGAAGTTTCGTTAGATTCTTCTTTTCTCCGGAAAATTTCTTTATATTATTTGATGAAAAAATAAATTATAAGACCAATTTAGGGTCATACTAGGCAAAATAGTCCATTGTCATCCCCCAAGCTAAGATTGCAAGTGGGTCTTATCAACAAAGTATTTCATTCCAAATTTAAGTCCAATTTAATCAGCTCAAAAGATAACAATGGTATCTTCATTTTTTATCCATGGCACTTACTGATAAAAAATTACCTTCCTAATAAAGTTACTAGCCGCTAGCTTGCACTTAAATGGCCCTTTTTATTGATATTCTCACTCAGAATGTTTAAAGAGGATAAGGTTTCTCAAAGGCCTGAAGAAAGTCTATTGTTGCCATCTGCAATTGCTTCATACTCAGTTTTAGCTGCCTTTCTCCATAGTGAGTCAATATTTACCTTATTTTATCCATAGCACTTCCTCATAAAATTACCTTCCCAAAAAATCTACAAGCCTTGGACAGCCCATATTGACTCTCGGAATGTTAAACTAGAAAAAAGAGTCTCTCAAAGGCTAGAAGGAAAGTGTGTATTTCCATCTCCAGTCGCTTCATACTTGGTTTTAATTGTCTTACTCCATAGCTAGTCAATATATTATAACCAAGGTCCTCTGATGAGGACCTCTTTTCTTCAGTTTTGCTTCTATCTCTTCCTCGTCATCACTTTCCCTTCTTCCTTATTATTATCATCAACCCCTTATCTTTCACCCAGAATTCATCCCATCAGACATTATCAGACATTAAGGGTTAAGATTTTCAGATTTTAAACTGTTGGTTCTCAGTGTTAAAACATTTTCGAGGTGCACTTGTGGCGTACACCCGAGCATTGGGGGCATGCACCTCTCACACTGGTGTCAGAATGTTGTCAATGTTGGTTCATCTAATGCATTTTTGCAATAGATAGAATACGTGATTATCGCGTGAAACAAAACACTTTCACATGTTGAAATAGATTCTCCAATGCTTCCCTTTGGTGAGGGAATATTTACAGGATTATTAAGAATATTCCTTTTAAAAGTGGTGGTGTTCGAGTTAGCTGGCACACACCTTGACTATTCCATTCGCTACCTGCATCACCCCCCCCCCCCCCAAATACAGATATCGGATAACTTTATTCACCAAGAATTTGTGCAGATGGATAATAGTCACTAGCTAACCAACTTCATGCTAGGTCACACCCTTAGGTGCCAGGACTTTTAAGAACATTGCACAAACTTAGAAGTAGAGAAGGAATTAAAGGAAGCATATTCTCTTTATGATTTTCACTCCCTGGATTCTAAAAGTCTCCTTCAAACGAATACATATAAACTTAAAGAGATAAAAAAGGAAAAAGAAGGAAGAGAAATCCCAGATAAAACAAAACTTCAAAAGTAATTTGAAATTATTCTGGCAAGTGGGCCTATTATTACATGCACCTCAGTCCTGTCCTCTTTTACTTGTTCCCTTGTCATCAAAAAAATAAAAAAAAAATATTCTGGCAAGTGGGCCTATTATTTCATGCACCTCAGTCCTGTCATCTTTTACTTGTTCTAAATACTTGCTAAAGCAGGTTAGAATACAAGAAATCATGTTGTTGACCAGTTTAGATATTTTTTAGGAAAAATTACCTAAATACACAACTTATTTTACCCTATTCTCTAAAATTTCCCACCATTTGAAAAAATTACAAAAATCCCTACTCTCTCCTATTCTCGGATGCATCACGCTACGCGATGTATCAATTGGATACATCACTTTACGCGATATATCAGTCATCACTATACGCGATGTATTGGGACGTAATACATCACTTTACGCGATGTATCGGTCGGATATATCACTATACGCGATGTATCGGTCGGATACATCACTATACGCGATGTATCGGGACATTGAGTGATGTATCCGAAACTGAGCGCGATGTATCAGGACGTTGAGCGTTGTATCTGAACAGGGATGCGATGTATTTGGATGTTTTGGGATGTATCCGGATTCTACCAAATTTAAGAGATTTTCGTAATTTGGAAAAAGTAGGAATAGGATGTAGTTAGCTCTTAACACTATGGGATTTGTGTAAAATTCCCTATTTTTTATGCATTAGATTTACCATTTCCTCATTGCAGATAAAACACATCTTAGTCAAATTAGGTGGATATGCAAATTGAGCAAGGTCACGGCCTACTTCCTTCCCCTCTAACTACTCAAAAACAGATAGAAGTCTACTAACCATAACCAGAAAGAAAAAAATACCTTCGGCAGCAAAGAATACATTGAGGATCCCATTGCCTGCATCACGTCAACGGCTGAAGAAATAGCATCTTTAACATTTTGAACTTCTGCCTGCAGATGATAGAACCAGAAAATATTATTCCTGAAGTGTAATACCAAATCGTAAAAGAATGCAAGGGAATAAGTACCCTAGCTCCTTCCACAACAGGGAGACGAATAGTGCTGGCTTCCAGAGCGCATATGGTCCCTGACAATGAATTGCAATGGTCTCCATCAATCATACTCCAATTTTCCAAACATGGCCTCTGAAATGTCCAAAAAAGAGTAAGGGATAATAAGATAGACTAATCAAGTACACATTACAAATGTTAAAACACGAAATAAGGCAATGAATATTTACTTTTCATTTCACAGCATATAAAAACCATCTTAGGCAGCGCAGGCACTCCTCAGGTGCATGATGAAGGCAAATGTGAGATGTAACAGGGAACATTCTAAATGTAACTAGCAAAAGTTATTTCATTCAACAATATAATGTTATCAACAGCAAAATGACCAAATAGTATGCATTTCTCATGTATTAACTGTCATAATTTCTGTGTCATAGCTCCCCCCTCAACCCTCAGGCCTTCAGTTTTCTTCCTACACATAATATAGAATTTTAACCTCGTGTACTCTTGTTTCTTGTTTGTTCTTTTCAAATACATACATGATTTGTTTATCAAGTATCTGTACTCGAGAAATGGTTTTTCACATTGATGCATGTGTATTTAAAAGAATATCTTTTGATGTGTAAGATGTGTATATAAACATATGCAAAATAATTTGGTTTGAGGCAGAACAGCAGAAGAACTGAAAAGAGGGCTTACTTGTCCTTTGAGGATGGAATGCAGCTTCACATTTTTCCGCAGCAGCTGCAGCTGAATTCTTTTGGACTTCACAGAATGCCGCAATTTTAAAGTAGTCAACCAAGCATTGTACAGGGTCCTCTGGTAAACGGAAAATTTCAGATTAGTGGCACGAAATTTCCACAGCATTCTAGTCTATAGTTATACCACAGCTGTCAGTTTACACTATTAATTCATGCGTAGAAAAAACTTGCAGCCAGTTTATGCATCAATTTTAGTGAGTATAAATGTAAGAGGAGTATTAGGAAAAACTAAGGCAGCGGGTCGGTTAATATTTTCAATTTTACTTGATGATAAATTATTGGTACACCTTTTTTACAGTTTTTATTCTAATATTTGAAGTTTGGTTTTATCACCTTTTTAAGAACAATAAGTAATGTTTATTACATATTATGGTAAGGATGCTATTATTTCATTTAGACATCGAACTATGGTCTGTTCCAATTCAGCACCTGTAAATTTCATGGACAACCACTTAAGGGTGTGTTCACCAGAGCCCATTACATAGATAAGTTCATCACATTAAACATGTATTCTCCTTTCAACTATACATATCAACATCAATTGGAACATGCATGAGGTTTTACAGCTTAGTGAAGTTAATGTGTAATAAAAGAGGTAACATATTTTAAGTGATTAATTTATTTATGTAATGAGCACTTGAGAACACGTGCAAAAGCTTTTTTAAAATTTTGAGTTGAAAATATCTAATAGGAACACTTTGTTATATGTTTGGATGGTCAATCGAGATATTATATGTTTAGATGCTCAATCGAGATATGACATAGTTCGAGTGTCTAGATGAAATTTACTGGCAAGTGAAAACTTTTATATCTTAGATTTCTATTAATATACATAAAACAGGTCTAATTAACAATAAAATCTCAAGTAAAGAAACAACACATATCATGTATTTATTCTTTGAAATGGATTGGAGTTTACACCAAGTATATAACTACCGGTGGATTACTCATCATATCATACAAAACTTGAATAGGAACTAACACTCAAGTAAGAAATATTAGATTATAAAGACAGATATATCTATTATCCCATTCAAGCACGTAAATTGAACAGTATATTGAACATGTCCAATTAACCATAAAAAGTTCCAAGTAAAAAAGAGCAACAAGCATCATATATTTATTATCCTGTTCAAACCGCAAGTTGAGGGATTCCTATATCTACTTGATGAGTGAAACAGAAATGCAAACCTCCAAAAGTTTTAGTCTATTGCTATTTCTTAATGCAATTCATCTAAACCATGAAAAAATTCCTCATACCCTCCTCACTCGTTTTGATCCCAGATGTCCATATATATATATATATATTGCATTTCTATTATGGCTACTTTTCATTTCTCTAATTACTCTTTACTCTTAATAAGGAATATATATAATGCGTTTCTATTATGGCAACTTTTCATTTCTCTAATTAAACTTTTACTCTTAATAAGGCGGGATGGGTGTACCATCTGACCCCAACTAATTTAGGATTGAGCCATAGTTGATTGATTTATTTAATTTCAACAAATAACATTCACTACAAAGGTTCGCAAGGGATAGTAAAATCCGAGATGAAGTTTCCTTAGCAATGTCTTTGTACTGTCTAACAAAAAAGAACTTGTATATGAACTATGTCATCAGTAACACTTAGAGAGTTAGTAGCATTTTAAAAAGTTTTACCTCGGCTGTTGTTGTCTGTGCCCTTAGAGCAGCTTCTGCTTGTGCATTGACAAATCGCCATTGCAGGTTCCGATTATATAGAAGCCGTAACTCATGTGCATCAACTATCCGGTTTTCCCCTACCTTCCCTCTTCTTGCATCAGCCGCAAAACTCAAAATTGAGGGAATGATGCATGAATTATTAGATATTGAAACCATGGAACCATTTCTTGTTCTTGTAGGACTTGGCATCCCTCTTAAAGGAGTATTAGCAGATGGTGTCAATGCCTTACTTGGTGATGCTGGTCTTAGACCCCCTCGAAGAGGAGACACTAGACCTCTAGAAGCTGGGACAACCCGGGGTGATGTTCTAGGGCAATCAGTCAGAAACTTCTTGTTTCCCATTTGCTTAGAAGAAGCCACTGTTTTCAAATTGCCATTGTCCATAGAAGAACCAAGTTCTGGCCCTCGTCTGATTCTGTTGTTAGTCTCTTGCCAAAACCTAGCAGGCACAACTATACCACGGGGACCTCCTTTTCCATGAGTAACAGTCGGACCATCATGGACACCTGAAGTACTCCCTGAGGAGACACTTTCACTATCTGAAGCCAATGCATCAGCAGGCATAGCTGATCCATAAGCTGACTTCATATTGACCTCACCATTATCACTTTGAGGTTTCAATCTAGCTTCAATTCTAGCTCTATGATATATATCAATCACCGACTTCATTGACGAACTAGTGACACTTCCAGATCCAAATTTAGGCTTGTCAGTAGAACCACAATCCATGCTTCGTGTCAGAAAACTTGAATTCAGTGACTTTGACCTCCCTGGCCACCTATGCTGATCACTTGTCTTGACATTCTCAGTCCGATCTCTCGCTGGTGTGCTCAATTCCGCCGCAACTTTACTCCTCTCCGGTGTAAAAAATTCCGCCGTAGCTTTCTTCCTCTCCGGCGTGACAAATTCCGCAGTAGCCTTCCTCCTCTCCGGCGTGACAAATTCCGCAGTAACTTTCCTCCTCTCCGGCGTACCCTTCCTCACACTTCCAATATTGTTCGTCGCAGGAGGGGGCTTTGCCTTACTAACAGGTATAGAGAAAGACTGACCTTGAAAGGAAACGGATAAACTCCTACTGGAATTCAACAGCTGCTTCGCCGCAGCAGACTTCTCCGTAGACGCTGGCGTCACCGGTCGTCTCCGGTCCACCGACTGGGACCGTTTAACTGAACCGGAATTCTGAACCGGTGTTGCAGCAGGGCGAACCGTCCTAGTCCCCATCGGCGAGGGAGTCCTCAGTGAGGCAATCGAATTAGACGATGAAGAGTAAGTAGTCGAAGTATTCGAAGACGACGTTGTTGAGACAGAAGATGAAGAAGTCGAAAGGTACCTAGAAGTAACCTCTCTAGATTTCGGTTTTCTAGAAGGTCCATTCTGAGCTTCTGAAGGCAACAATGGCGGCCTTTTCGGATTCTGATAACTCAAACCATTAGATGTGACCTTCTGATTGGGCTTTGTTGTTGATACTGCAGCCACCATTGCCACTTCTCACAATTCTTCACATCTCTCCGAAAAAAATCACTCTCTCAAAAACCCTAATTCACCAGAAATTCAGCTGAATTTATAGAGTAATAAAGTGCAAAATACGAAGAGATTACTACTACAATCTGAAATTAATAGTATATGTATTAATAATGCCTGTATTAATGTAGAGATTTTTTACTTTGTAATTTTTAGAGAGAGAAACATACCGGAAAATATGACCGTTACGAACGCCGGCGAAAAATATACGCGGAGGAGAGAGAAAGTGGGACCTGAAGGAAATATTTGTGAGCATAACTGTCGTCCCCCACTGCGTTTTCGATGTGATTAAAAAAAAAGCAATGCATTAAGAACTTGTACTGGCACTCTTAATAGTTGTACCCTCAACTTGAAGACAGCTAAATGGTAAAGTACACTAAACACATTGATGAGAACTTATATTTTTCGCGAGGAAGTCTCGGAGCAATGAAAAATTTATCTTGATATAATCTATAGATCATGATTCGAGCTTGTTGAAACTCGTTATTAATATTTTCATTAGAATAGATGGTTAACATAATACTTTTTGAGATGTAGTCTTTTTCGAACTCTGCTAATGTAGAATGTTTGTATAGTGAAATGTTTTTATTATATTTTTGGTGAATCTTCGGAGAAACGTCACGTTGATGACAGTTGATTTTGATACTTTAATGACAGATTAGGTAAATTACATGATTATTTAATAACTTATCTTAATATTTTATTATTGTTTAATAGTATTGCATTTTGTTTGTTTATTAGTATTTCGGAGAGAATACCCAAGCGTGCTCATAAAAAAAACAATTTAAAGTAGGTAAATGGAATTACGGGATCATTAAAAGCCAACATTTATATTGACTAATTAATTAAATCATAGTAATTATTACTCGCGGCACAGATTATGTCTCTTCTAATGTAATTTATTTACTTAATTTAAGGTGCGATTGTTTTGGATCAATTGTTGGGTTGTATTATTACTTGTCTTATTTACCGTACAAAATAACTCTCAAAATTAAGGCATGAAATTTGCTCAATATATATGAGTGGCATTTGATTTGAGCGTATCAAAAAGTGATATGTGACCGTTAAAATTTAGTCAATTCTAGCTTAACAGTAAAAATGTAGGACAATCTTGAGCCTCATCCAAAAATATTTTCTTATATAATGAAGGCTTTGGAATAATAGTGATCGCTTCATTTAATTCCGGAGTGATGAGATCAGGAATAAAGTTTTTGTAACTAATCAAGATAGCATCGAAAATATTATATTAGTCTATTAGTTCTTAATAATTTGCGTGCCCTTGATTTTTAATGTGTTTTCAATGGTTATTCTGAATCACGGATTTAGAGATCGATAAGCATATGTTTGTTCTAGAAAAAAAAGTTAAAAGAAGACCACTTTAATTTTTTCAAAACAAGTAGGGTAATACCAACACGTGACAATTAAAGTTATGGTAAACTTTAAAGTTACCAAATACAAATTTTAGAACGAGTCTTAATTAATATATTTCTAATTAGGGATAAGGCATAAGTATTCCGTAGATTATAACCGGGATAAGGCATAAGTATTCCGTAGATTATAACCAAAAAGGTGCACAAAATTACAAAAAAAATTGAATTCAGGAGGGTAATAGGACTTTAGTTTAGTTAAAGTGTATCTCTGAGATTTCAGTCATAGTCTAGAAGGGTACTTGTAACTTTTCCCTTCTAATTATGTATGTATATAGCGGCTGTGAATAATTATTTTCTGTAAAAAGTTAAACTTACTCACAGGATTTTTACCAGAAATTAATAAAGTGATATAAATAATATAAGTTATACCATGCAGAAGGTACTATTTTTATTCAGTTTTTCCTTAAAAAAGGTACTATCATATAGGTTGTTACATGCATTAATCCATGCCTTACCAAATTAGCATAATTCATCACAAGTTGTGATTCACATTGAATTAAACACGATTCACAACTATGACCTAAATCCAATTTAAATCATTTATATTGAATCACGAGGTAGTTTGATTGGAGAATAGGTTATACCTAATTAAATAACGATTGAATTGCAGTTGATATAATTTAAACGCAAATATTGGATTTATGCGACTAAAAATGTGATCAACATTGAATAATGTAAAATATATGTTTTGTTTTACACAAGATAAGCTAAAATTAAGTTTCACTTTCAATTTATTAACCTTATTTTGTTTAGAAGACATTACGTAAGAGAACAGGCCTCGAAGAAGAGCATTTTGGTCATTTTGGTATTTTATCTTGAGATATTAGTAATTTCAAAATTGTAGGATGAATAAAAAATAATTGCATGTGATATGTGTAAATATACACAGTAATAAGTTAAACTAATAACTTGAAAAATAAGAGAAAGACCAACTATAACTTTATTAAAGTAAAACTAACAATGTAAAAATCATTACAGGTAAAGGAATATTTGATAGCTGGTTAGAGTTATATTTGTATTAATATTATATTGATTAGTTATAAGGAAATTTATGTACGTATTATTTTATACAAAGATTAATTACGTAGGATTTTTTTAATATATATTTTAGTTATTCTATTTTCTATCCTACATAATTTAGCTCCTAACTACTTATCAAATGCTATGTAAATGTATGGTAGTTATATATTTTTTGTAAGGTGAGAAAAATTAATACAATTGCCTATACATGTAATTAATAGTTACCCAACACAACCAAACCCACCCCAATAGACTTCCATCCTACTTGGTATTTATTATGTAAGGAAAACATTAGGAAATAACAATAATTAATTAAGGTGTTGAAAAATCAGTTCAACCAGATTCATTTTGTATTTTCCACACCATTCTTATTGGGGTCTATAAAAGTGCCACAAAAAGCTATTATCTCTCCAACAACAGTTGTCCACTATTGACTTGACACATCTCTTAAGAAACAATAAATAATAATGGTAATATTACTATATTATCCTTTGACTTTATTAAATTTAATGTTTTGAAAAAATTGTTAGATGATAAATAATATTTAATAGCAAGGGCAAAATAAACACAAAAAGTAAATTATCTCTTGATTTTCTAAATTGGACAACTATTTTTAGTATAGTGGACAATTGTTATTGAACGGAGTGGGTAAGTTACTTAAAATATGTATTTACTATTTTACTTATACAAATACAAATGAATATACCACATGTTAGGGTTTCTTTTTAAAATTTGTAGGTGTTGATTTTATACCTTGTTACATCGTCTTCAACGCAACAAATGAAGGCAAATTTGAATATTTTTTTAAAAGAAATAAATGAAGAGCATCACTAATAGTATGAATTTAATGTATGTATATAATTGATTTTTTATTATTTATACATACATTGCTTGAGCAAAAGATTGTGGATGGTGGATCAGCTCATCAAGGTGACAACTATTATGTAAAAAATTGAATAAAATTCAAGTCACAAAATATATGTTTGAAATGTTTAATCTACTCTTTGATTTGGCAATTATTTTCTATCGAAAAAGTATATCTTGTCTATGTAAGTTACTTTTTCCTAGTCTAACAATTTGTTATATCGATCATATTTATAATGTTTTTTAAGAATCCAATATAACTAATTAGGTTTATACTGCCACAATATTATTCTATGAAAGTGAACGATCTAAAAGTTTATACTACAATTATTACACAACATCTTAATTAACATATAACGAAAAAGTTGTAGAGAGAAGTGAACAAAGATGGGAACAGGAGAACAAATTAAGGGTCTTCAACAAACTTAGAAAAAGATAACTAATTGATTAAAAATTAAATTAAGCAAAGTCGTCATTGTCGTCATTAGCTTCAACAATAGCTAAAGCCAAACAAACTTTCAATCGACAAACAAACTTCCCTTCATATTGAAAAAGATGGCTTAAATTATCCCAAAAAAAAACAATGTTTGTTTTGATCTTAAGCCACTTTTATTAGTAATTATAAATAATTAATTGCATTTTTCTAAGTTAACTAGTTAGTTGGCTTCCCTTACACCTTACACTCTTAATTGCCCGTTATTATTTATTTATATCATATAAAATCAGTCGAGACAGTAAATGATATATAGATCTAAAAAAGATTTAACTATAGACCTGATGAAATATCATTTGGTCACATATAACTTAAAATACATGAAACTTTACCTATTCTTTAGGAAAAAGAAGAATCTAAAAGGAAATATTGTTTAAAAAGCATATGGTATATATAAACATTTAATACTAAATATTTTACTTCATAAGTGGTAGTAGTTAAGGAATATTAGATCGATGCATTATATTGTTTAACAATGCACGTTTCCTGATCACGAAAAAGATAATTGCGATTTGGTAGAACTTTTGTCATTTAACTATAGTCACGAGAGGATAATTGATGATTACACTTCGCCCAACCATTCCTACTTTTTTTTTTTTTGCTCAATTGCCTAATTATGTATAATAATTAGTGATTGATCATCTACATTTAGGGGAGGCTAGTGTAGAGTTTTCGGGTTCAGCCAAACACAATAACATTAGTCGGAGTGAAGCAAGGGGGTTTGTTGTTGGTTCAGCCAAACTCAATTGTTTTGGTTTAAATTTTATATTTATTGAATATGTATAAATTATTAATTTAGAACTCAGTAGCTTAAAAATATTATAATCCAAAACTAATAAGCTTCAAATATTGGTTATGTCTCTTATTTTAGTTCAAACCTTTTGTCTTAAGAAATTTATTAAATATCAATTTATTTTGCTAAGGACCCGATAATTTTTTTTCAAAAAGTAATAATTCTGAACATAACTTTATTAAATTAATTTATGTTTGTGGTAATGAGGACCATTTGAGGTCCCCAAAATAAACAAAAAGGAGAAGGCCATCATATAGACACTACCACATGCATTATCTATACTTTAGTTATGCCTTAGCTAGCAAGAAACTTCTATTAGAACTTTTTTCTTTCTTTTATGTGTTGTAGCATCATTTATAATATAAAGTGAAGCAGCCACTTCATAATTATCTTTTTCCTTTTTTCCATTTGGATCAAAAAATCTGATTCACAAATTCATTGTTTTGCTGATCGACTAAGGAAAAAACAAATGATATTTTAAGAAAAGGCATAATTCTCGTCGCGATAAAGTATAAATTTTTTAAAGAAATTTTCAAGCACACTTCATCGATGATCTCTATTCAATAATTACAAATAAAATAGAACATTTCTTACATATATATTTGCTTAGTAAAGAAATTAAAAATTTTGTAGTGCTAGTGAGCTATAGGAATATATATTATGATGATAACTGATAAGTTTTTCACAAAGTAATCATCATTATGGTTAATAATCATTTTTCTTGTGTGTTTTATTAATTTCAGCTAGCTCAGTAGCTCTGATTGCTTTTCGAAGATATTACTATCACCTAACCAATTGTAATTATTTTCAAAAGAAACAACTAATTATAATAATAGCAATAAACATGGCTTGTTTCCAATGCAAGGAACCTAACTCACCCCACTTAGCTTAAATGGAGTTAAATTCATAGTTATGATTTGTTATGCTATGTTATTCAAAATCGAGATATCGTCGGGTGCATGCATAATCCTTTGAAAATAATGTAATATTAGGAAATATATCCAATATAGAGTATGATGATATCTTTAAAGAATTAGAGCAACACAAATAATTTGTGTATTATTCACCGTGTCCAATTCACATGACACATTATTCAGTCAGTTTTAAAATAGAATGACATATTTTTATATTTAGTAATTTTAAAATGTCTGTTTTATTTTTAGTAGGATGATTTATCGTGACACAAAAACATTTATGACTTATTTAATTTAAGCTGTAAGTTTTAAAAGTCTTTTTTTTCTTTAATTTAGTGATAGTCAAATTAAGTCATATAAATTAAAACGAGAGAGTACTTAGTAGTGTATTGTATGTTACGTATACGTATAAAGTTCTCCTCCTTTTCTATCATTATCTTGCAATGCTTTAATTGATGTTATGTTTTGCTAGTTGTAGCCATCTCTTTTCCTTTTCTTTTGTTCTCTTTTTCTTCACAAGAACCTCACTTTTCTCCACTTCACTAAAATCAAACCCTTTTAGTCTGGAGGATATAGCTAGCATATTTTTTATATGGATGACGAGTATCTGGTTTAGTGAATGAAGTTATTCCTTCTTTAATTAGAGGTTTCATATTTGAGCGCTTTTAGATATAGAAAAATGACTGGTAGACTCCAGAGATCGAGCATTTCCTCCTGAATGGTGCTCCAGTCCACTCAGCGTGAATCCAAATTAATCAGGCCTCAATACGAATATCGAACGCTGAATAAAAAATTATCAAAAAGAAATATCTATATTTAAATACTTATTCTTATCAGAAATATATTTCTCTTATTTCTTTCACTGGAGAATATGAGTATTGTTGGTCATTGTTTCACTTTGTGTATGTCCCAACCTTTTTTTCTCTTCTGGATTCCACTGCTAATGATCATTATGGTTATGTACCTCAAATTAATCAAAATGTCGAGATTAATTTGGCAACTTATAATTTCCTTCCCATTATCTAT
>JAJOOO010026835.1:0-14549 GCA_029582685.1 Solanum piurae
TCACATAAAGTGGGACAAGAGAAGTAACATGTATTATTTAATTTGAAAATTACGTAAAAAATATTGTAAATCTCAATAATTAACAACATATTGACTCTTGAAATTCTATTTGTTCTACATATATTGGGACAAGGAAACTAATATATATTATTTAAAAATTAAGTAAAAATTACAATAATTAACAACTTAAAATATTTAAAAATCATATCAAAATTTAATTGACTCTTTAAATTTTATCTATGTCACATAAAGTGAGACAAAAAAAATTAACATATTGGGCCCGTGCTAACACGGGCACTTATATCTAGTATATATATATATATATATATATAAGAAAAGGGGATGCACGTGCTTTGCACGGGTCTAAATACTATTATTTGAAATTCATAAAACAGGATTATCATCACAAGTAAGCTTAGCCTGTACAAATACGACTATGCTCCCAAAACAGTAATTCTGGCCAGCCAAGTACCTAACGTCGCAATTTAGATTTGAAATGGAAAACGATAAAACTGGACTTTATATCCTTCATAAAAGATGTAGGTACCTCTCTTAAGGTTGCAAATAATCAAGAATCACCGCAAAATAGATTTTGTACAAAAAGATATAACCAAAACACTAACAGTTTATCATACAGGATTTCTAATTCCGAAATCTGGACAGAACTTATGTTGTGTCCCATATTTCGTATTCATAACAGCTAAATTAGAGTTTACATAAACATAAGAGTTGTAGGTATATGAATTAGCTTTCCAAATCATATTTATTCACTGTAAACTAAGTTCTAGAAAACGAGATATGCTTAAGATACCAAACACTACCCAGCTTAGAAACAAATTTCATCACTTACCAAAGAGAAGGGTGTGTCTCGAATTTCAGCCAAAAGGATCAAGTTTTTCTCTTGTGATTTTGAAGAACAGTCTTCTTAGATAAGGTTCTAAGGTTCCTAGACTTGAAGAAACGAATTTAACTCAAGGAGGTGTGAAAATATATAGTCACACAAAAGTATCACTTGTACAACTGTCATTCAAAGGTGCTGCCCAAATAAAAGTGTGTTGCCCAAAATGCATATATATATACCTATATGTATATACCTCACCACCCTTTCAAGTTGTAGGTAATCTTAATTAGAATATTACGTAAAAACTATAGCTATATAAATATATATATAGAGAGAGAGGGGTAATTTTCTTGAATAAAGTCACGTTAAAGTTTAAGATTGATATATTAGTGAAGTGAGTTTTAAGAAGTAGTGAAAAATACAAAAAGTCATAATATAATATTAATTAATTTTGAATATTTTACCTCAAAATGACAAAGAATTGACAATTATAATTGATAAAAAAAACAGTGCGGCGTACTTCAATTTTTTCTCCTGAAAAGGACGACTTATGTCTAAATAATAATCCTAAACCCTAGCGCTAGGTATTTAAACAAATAATTGAGATAAACATGTGATGATATAGTACTATTTTTATGTATAAAATAATAATCCTAGACCATAGTTATTATTAGGAGTGGACATAAATATCATAAAATCAAAAAATTATATTGGATCAAACTAATTCAGTTTTTCAATTTAATTTGATTTGGTAATGTTATCACTTCAAAAGTTCAGTTTTTCGATTCGGTATTTGATATAAAAATATATATATATACACACACAAGAAAACGGGAAGCCCGTGCTTTGCACAGGTCCAATTACAATTATTTGAAATTCGTAATTTTTATTTGTGATACTTTTAAATTTTTTAACTATAATATTATTATTTTTTATTAATTATTTTAATGATCTATCATTAACAGTAGAAATCAATGGTCATTTATAGATAACAAGATCGAGAAATAAAATAATCAAATGTATTACTTAGTTAATAACAATAAAACATGATAGAATTTATGTGATAGGATGGAAATTTCCAAAATTTTATATGGTTTTAAAAATATTTTTAAGTTGTTAATTATTGTAATTTATAATAATTTTCAAATAATATGTATTGCGCTTTTTGCCCCCAACCACTTCTCTTATGTCTTTTAAATATTTTAAGTTGTTAATTATTATTGTTTATAGTATTTTTACGTAATTTTCAAATAATATATGTAACTTTTCAGATATGATTTTTAAATATTTTAAATTATTAATTATTATAATTTATACTATTATGTACGTAATTTTTGAATATATAATATGTTAAAAAGAGAAAATAAGATAAATAAATTAAAACCAAAAAAATATAAAATAAATGATCAAGGATATATAATTGAACCACAAAACTGTAAACAAAATAAACTTAAGTGGCAAAGAGTAAAAGCGAAAGAAATTGTAGACAACTAAAGTGTCCTTTACGTGTCAACAGGAAAAGCATATATATATATATATATGCATTTTCTTGATAAAAAAAATAAAATCAATCAACAATTAAATTATTCATCAACAAACGAAAGTAGCAATAGATTTATAATTCAAATTAATTAACTTTAAATATTAATTTTCAAGAGGAACACAAACGTATTTTTGTCGATGTACGTCATGTAAAGGATTTTGTCTTCGTTCTTGTTTTCTTCGAACAGTAATTTGAGATACAATGTTCTTTACCAAGAAAAATATGATCTTTTAAGCACAATAAGTATTTCATGGTGAGATACATCATCATTAATACGATTTTAAATTTTTAAGTGTTTTATATTTTGATTTTATTTTATTTTATTTTTCATTTGCATCAAAAAATCATTTTAAAAATCAAATCAAATTAAATCAAAAATAAAAAATCAAATCATTTTGCTTCAGTATATAGTACATAATTTTTAAAATTAAAAAAATCAAATCAAAATTTAATAAATCAAATCGAAGAATCGAATGACACCCCACTTGTTGTCCTTGGTTTTAAATAGGGTGGTATCTGATGTGTAAATTATGAGCAAATTAAATATGACTCTACTATTTCTGGTATGACACCTATCTTTCAGCTATGTCAGCTCCACGTTACATTCATTCCAAAACTTATATACTCCCGTCCTAATTTATGTGACATTTTAAAAAAAATTAAATTTAAATAAATTTATTTTTTATTATAATTTTTTATATATTTTTTAATTATTTTGAATTGTCAATTATTGTAACTTATAGTATTTTTTACGAAGCTTATAAATATATAAATTTCATTTTTAAAAAATTCAAAATTTCACGCGTAAATTTTCGGTCAAATTTAAATTATTTAACTCTCAAAAAATGAAAAATGTCACATAAAATGAGACAAATGGAGTACTATTTAGTTAGTGTTTGATTCCAATTTTTTAAATTATTTTGATAAATTATTTTTGAGGAAAGTTTTACCATGCACTTGGTAATATAAAGTGGGTGTTTTCTTCGTTACGTTGAGAAAATGAAAAGTGGATAAGAAATATCATGTAGTAGATGAAAAGACATTAAATTGTGTTTATACTTTGAGATTTAATATAGTGAAAGAGGAAATTAAGACATTAAAATATACAAGTCTCTAACATATTTTTTTATTTTTTTTTATTTATAACCGAGAAATTCGTCTGTGACTCACCCTTTGGACCAATCACAGCTTTCTAAACTCGATTGATAATGGGCCCGCCTCTCTACTCTTCTCCACTTAAATATCAAGCTTTGCTTTGCATGATGTGAGGCTTGAACCTGCTACCTAAGCCACAAGTCTCTAACATATTCACTATACAAAAGAGAGTAATTTTATATTGATGTAGGTATTCTTTTGAAGAAATTTTGGACTCTTTAACTAATTCAGAATTGTTTAAGTTATATATTATTTTATATTGTCGTATTGTATATTTCAAAGGGATCAAATCAAGATTTATATTATTGATAGATAATATCATACTGAAAGTCATATATGTTGTATAAGAAGGTATAAATAGATATGTCATGCATTTGTTAGGAATTATATTCACTATAGCAGAAGAGATTCAGTGGTAATTAATATTGCCACAAAATATCATTATATTCCATATCATTAAAAAATTTAACAATATTTATAAATAGTACTAATTATAAATAATTATCATATTCAATATTATCACTAAAGCTATACATGCTTTGAAATTTAACGGGTCAGGCCGGGCTAGCCCATTTCCAGTGTGGGCCAGAAAATGATCGGCCCAACCCACAAGTACGTGGGCTACGGACTTTGCCGGGCCAGCCCTCTTTTCTTAAAAGTACTTTTTTAATTAAATTATAATTTAAAAATATTATCATAAATATCGACAAGAGAATATTACATGGTGTAAGTGTTACTACTTGTTAATCAAATCCACAAATAAAATTATCTTTATAATATTTATTAAGTTTGATTTCAAATAAAAGAATAAATAGCTAAATAGAAATATTAACCTTATTGTTTTCCAATGATCATAATAAAACATAAAAACTATGACAATATTCCATAGGCAACGGCCTATGTAGTGATTTCCTAGAAATTTTAGGGAATTTTTATTTCATGTAGTATATATTTTATAAACATAATTTGTATTATAATTATATTTCAAACTTTAAACAGATTTTGAATTTAGACTCTTGTTATTTTTAATACTCTATTTTATTTTTATTTTTAATTAATTTTTATTTGGCCCACGGACCCGCCCTATCCATATTTCTCAAGCCTAAAAAATTGGCAGGCTTATTCAGGTCGGGCTAAAAAACCTTTTTCTTAAATGAGCTCCAAAAATCATAATTCAGCCTTATTAAATTATGGGTTAGATCAGGCCGGCCCAACAAGCCTAGCCCATATTGACGGCTCTAATTATCACTAAATTCTTTATTTGTCATAAGTGTCTTTATTAATATTATACAAGTCTGTTTTTTATGGTAACTAAATGGTAGGCATGCATGTCTTTTTGTTGGAATAAATAAATGGGAAAATTGTGGCATATCCAAAGAATCCACTTTCATCATGTGTATAAAATTTGGTTTAAATATATAATAATTTGCACAAAGTGGAAACCAACTTGTCTTTGCCAATCTTTGGTGGTATGCATGTTATTGTTATCCTGACACAACAAAGTATATTTCACTAATATGAGGAAATGTCATTTTTTACTAAGATAAGGTATAAATTTATTGTCAAACATACCATTGACACTTGATAGGTTTAAAAGGACGAAACATGTCAACTTTCTATGTACGGCAAATGCTAGAATTTATAAAATTGATTAAATAATTTATAATTTAATAGAGGAATTAGGCTCAAAAAAGAAAAAAGAAAAAAAGGTTAAAGATATGAAGACTTGCTATTCAGAAATCTATTTAATCTCAAATTTAAACAAAGTAAGAGTTTCAATATATGGTGGAAGAATCTTTCAAAATAATTTAAGTAAATACCTTACGAGATTTCTATGTATCATTATTCATTCATATATCTATAACTCTTATTTTTATGTTGAAATCTGATTTTACTGTTATGTATTCGAAAAAAACGACGCAATATAGGACAAGTTCTATTCACTCAGATTTAGAAATCTCTTATGTATAATTGTTAGTATTTTGATTATATATATTGGTTTTGTACACAACGTATTTTGCGGTGATTTTTTACTATTTGCAACCTGAAGACATATGCCTACATCTTTCATGAAGGACATAAAATTCAGTTTTTCGTTTGCCTTTTCAAAACTATGTTACAACATGAAATACGGCCAGATTTACTATCTTGGGAGCATAGTGTTATTTACACAGGCTAGACTTATTTTTGATGATAATCTTCTTTTATGTTAACATGATGGAGCTACTAGAAATTTAAATAAGGTATTTAGTTGTATTTTCAAGATTGTATATACTTGTGGGGTTGATTGAAGTCTGAAATCAGCCCAAGACTAAGGCCGAGCAACTAGCTGTTGCAGGATTGGATGTCTATCTATCTCACCACGCTCCTCTACTCCTATAAAGGTCGGCGGGACTAGTTGAGGAATTTGATACGTTGGTTGATCTACAGTTTGGACTCTTGAAATTGTGTTGGACTTTATGTTTCGCTAAGCTTTTGCAAACAATATTAGAAATAATATTCATGTTTAAATGTACTTAAATATAACTAATTCAAAAGTGAAAAGTGAGTATGTTGGAAAACAATTAGTATAAGTTGTTTTTCAAATTTGATTTTTAAATAAAGTGAAAAATTATTTGAAAGAAGTTTTTTTTATGGCCAAACGGGTATTATATTAGAGTTACATGCTAATAAGTTGTATAAACAAAAGTTAAATTAGTTTTTTCCACTTTTTGGATTATAATTAAAATAAGTAAAGATTAAAGAGGAATGGTAGGCCTACGTGATGATCAAATCTCATATATTTTTGTATTCATTCTCCTTTTAGAGTAGTGTCCAAAAATAATGCTCACCACTTACCAAATTTTTTTAAAGTAAGGTTTTTCAAATATATTACCCATAATATTCTATGAAAAGAAAGTTGCATGACATACTTTTACACTTACCAGTATAACTTTTCCTTTCTTGTGCTAGTATTTATTTTCTTACTAAAAAGAGAGGAAAAATATGACCTAACGCGCACACTTAAATAATATTCCCTACGCTAATTAAATAGTATTTGATTAGACATAAAATATTTTTTAAATTATATTATTAGCGTAAGAATTTTTGGATGAGTCTTTTTAATTTTGATGGGTTTCTTTTGTGGGTTATAATTTTGTGAATAATCAGGTAGTTGCATAGGATGATGATATGTGTCCGTCCGTTAGAGTGAAGGACATAAATGTACGTTCCACTTTTTGGATGGCAGAGGCACTAGTGTCTCAATAGTATAACGAAGGATATACATATATCATTTATAATAGTTCAGGAGTATATTTATCCTTTTTTCCTTTAATTTTTTTTATAGAATGTCTTAAGGAAAAACAAACAAATATAAGAAAAATAGATGCTTATAGGAGTTAAGAACCTATAGGTCAAAAATATTTTATTAACGTTATAGATGATTACACCCGCTATAGATATCTCTATTTAATTCATAAAAAATCACAATATTTGGATATTTTAAAAAAATTCAAAGCTGAAGTTGAAACTCAATTAGGTAAAAAAATCAAGGCTGTCAAATCTGACCATGGAGGAGAATACTATGATAGAATAATGGATCAGAATAACGTCCAGAACCTTGAGCTTTATCTGAGGAACTCCGCATCAAAATAGTGTATCTGAATGACGAAATCAAACTCTAAGGTAGGGGTGGAGCTACACACCTAAGGTGGTCAGATGAACACCTTTTGTTAATTTATTTTTTGAATATATAGGTTAAATATAGATATTATTGAATATATACTAATTGTTGAACACCCTTGACAAAAAAGAGAGAGATAGCTTAGTGGCTAAAGTTATGCAAATTTTCCTCGAAGACCTAGGTACGACCCTAGGCTCCTACAACTTTATTTAGTTTTTTTTTTTCACTTTAACAAAAGTCCTCTTTTATTGTTGAAAAAAAAATGAAAAACTTTCTTTTATTGTTAAGAAATAATAAAAACTTCTTTTTTTATTAATCAAAACATGCCAAGGATATCATTTAGTACTGTTTGACTTTCTCCTTTTAAAATTGAAAAATAATTACTATTTTTTATAAGCTTTGGTTAAAAAAATTAAGCCACCTCCTGTTATAAAAATATGAACACTCTTGACAAAAATATTGGCTCCACGAGGACCGGCTCTATGCTTCGGGAAATAAGGCTTTTGCCTTAATTAGGCCCCCAAATTTTTATCAAAAATAAATTATGTGTTAAATATTTTATAGAAAAAAATAATTATTTATTATAAAAAGTATATTTTAAAAAATATACTCTATTATTTTACCCGCTTTAGCATTTTTGTACTTTGTTAAAAATAACAATTAATAGTGAAAAGTGTTGAACAAAGTGAATTACAAATTCTTTTTTTATTTCTTTTTAAATTTTAGTTTCAAGCATTACTACAAGCATATTAAAATGGGGTATATCAATTCATCAACATTTTGAGTCAAATTTTATGGTTCTTATCTTTACTTAATATTTGTCAACTTATTACTTATAGAATTATGTTAACAATTCATATAATAATTGTCTCACTGAAATGATGTTTTTCAATGTTGAGTTGATAAATCTTACCTAAAACTAATAACTGAAAAAACAATTTAAATACTAATAATTTTCATCTAAATAGTGTAAGAATTTTTATTTTTTTGAATAAATACATATATGAAGTTTGTTTATATTTTAGGCCTCGAATTAAAATTTTGCTTTAGGCCCCAATAACATTGAGCCTCCCCTAGCTCCGCCACTGCTCTAAGAAGTCGTTTGGTGTGATGGACAAAAGAAAATAGTCATAGGATAACTTTTTAGTGCCTCTTTATTTCTTGTTTGGCTAAAAAGTATGTGATAACTTATCCGAGGATTAATAAATAGTGTTGGAATAAGTTATCCCTTCCTCTTGGTAGAATAACAATATCAGGATAATTTATCCTAGGATAAAATAACTAAAATGACAAAAATATCCTTAAAATCTATTTTATTATCACTTTTCATATCTTTATACCACATTTGTAAAGTCTGCTGAAAATTTTGTTGCTCATCAAATGGGGTTTTGATAAATTTCAAATAAATCTATAATTTTAATTTAATTAAATTATTCAACTACTTGCCTCCTTTTTAACAATCAAAATAATTTTAGAACTTTGTTTCTCGTTGCAATTGGTAAAAAAAAAAATTTGTAACGAGAAATATTATCAAATTTACCAAATTTCAATTCAATTATGATTATTGTATTGGTGCAGTTTTTGATCCAGTTTTGATTCATTTATTTTTGTCTAATTTTTGCTTGTTACTGTAAAGAAGAGAGGCTTCCCACTAGCCTCAATAGATTGCTCCAATTTTGATTCTTGTGGATTGTAAAGTTATCAATAATTGAGATTTATTTAGTTTTATTTTTAAGAGTAAATAGCTAAAATTCAATAATATATATATATTTATAAAAAGGTAAATAAGATCAATTTTATTTTTGTTTTGTTTGTGGACAAACGATATCTGGTTAGGCCTATGGCTGGATCCTTTTAGATCTATGGGCCGGAGGATATTTTTGTAAACAAGTAACTAATTTTTAGAAAGTATCTAATGTTTATTAGTTATAATACAACAAACCAAACAAGCAATAAAAATTAATCCCAGTATAACTTATCGCATCGCAGCATAACTAATTTCAGCATAACTTAGCCCATCATTACTTATCCCAGCGTAACTTATTTTCGAACCAAACGACCCTTAAAGGATACGGTAAGAAGTATGATTAGTCATTCTTCTTTACCAAAATCGCTTTGGGGAGAAGCACTAAAGACTGCAGTTTATATATTAAATAGAGTTCCAAGCAAAATAATAACTAAGACCCTGTACGAGTTGTGGACCGATAAGAAGCCTAGTATTCGACATTTACATGTTTGAGGATGTCAAGCCGAAGCAAGGCCTAATAAACCTAATGAAAAGAAACTGGATTCCAGAATTATCAGTTGATACTTTGTAGGTTACTCAGAAAGATCGAGAGGTTTTAAGTTTTATGAACCCTCAAACATAATTTTTTTTCGAGACAAAAAATGTCAAATTTATCGAGGATATTGATTATGAAGGGAACAATCAAAACAAACAGATTGTATTTGAAGAAGAATTTGATAATATCCAATCTACTAGTGAAAATGATCTAATAGCTTTACCAAATGTTCTTCAACCTATAAATCAGGATTATGTTAAAAAAAACAAAATTATATCACTCCATGTTCACAAACCTCAAGTTTAAGTGCCTAAAAGAAGATCTAACAGGAGAAGGAGAAATGTAATTTTGGATGTCTATGTTGTTTATCTCCAAGAACATGATTTTGATATGAGATTAGAAGATGACCTATAACTATTAGTCAAATAAAATCATATCGAAACTCTGCTAGATGGATCGAAGCCATGAAAAATGAGATGAAATCTATGAAAGACAATGGTGTTTTAAATTTTGTCGAGTTGCCACAAGGATCGAAACCGATTGAGTGTAAATGAATTTTCAAAATCGAACGTGATTTGAAAGGTAACATCGAAAGATATAAAGCACGTCTAGTTGTTAAGGGTTTCACTCAAAAGGAAGGCAATAGATTTTAAAGAGACATTTTCATCAATTTCATCGAAAGACTCTTTTAGAATCATTATGACACTTGTGGCTCATTATAACTTAGAGCTACATCAAATGAATGTAAAGAATGCATTTCTCAGTGAAGACATTGAAGAAACAATATACATGGTGCAATAAGATACCTTTGAATCTAAAAATTCAAAGCTCAGTATATATGTAAACTTAAGAAGTCCATATATGATTAAAAAAAATAGGTATTCCGTCAATGATATCAAAAGTTTGATCATGTACAAGTTTGTATGCGTCCAGATATAGCATACATAGTGAAAATATTGGGTCGATATTTAAATAACCCTGAAATGGATCATTTGAAAACGGGCAAAATGGATTATGAGATATCTTCAAAGAATTGAAAATTACATGCTCACTTATCAGAGGTCGGATCATTTAGAGATCGTAGGATATTTCGATTCCGATTTCTCTAGATGTCTTGATAGTAGGAGACCCACATCAGGTTATGTTTTCATGCTAGTTGGAAGAGTTGTTTCTTGGAAAAGTGTGGAACAAACATTGATAACTTCTTCTACCATAGAAGCTGAATTTGTAGCTTGTTATGAAGCATTAAATCAGAGAATATTGCTAAAAAAAATTATCACTGGAATACAGATAGTCAGTGGCATAGAAAGATCATTGAAAATTTAATGCGATATTCAAAGAACAATCGAAGTTCGTCAAAGTCCAAGCACATTGATATTAAATTTCTGGTTGTGAATGAAAGAGTTCAAAGTCGTATTATGCCAATCGATCATATAAGTACAAACTCAATTATTAATGATCCGCTCACTAAAGGTTTGCCCCCTAAAGTGTTTCATGGGTATGTGGCTCATATGAATGTTGTCAGATTTGATGATGAGTCACTTTAGTGAGAGCTTGTCATTTTATTTATAATTTTAACAAGTTAAAGTTTATTTTCTGTATAGACTGAAGTTTTATGAATTTCATGTGTTTATAGATAACTTTGAAAAATAAAGAACTTAACTTTCTATTGTGAATTTGCATAATGTATAAGAAAGTGATTTTGGACTTTAAAGTCATAAAATAGAACCAATTAGAAATAGATATGATTTAGATATTTTTACATGTAATTTCTGTATTTGATCTATGTTATTGTATTGCTGATATTTGTGATCATTGATGAATTTAGTTACGAATATATGTTATGAAAATCGCTTTGATATAATATTGGTAAATTTGGTATTATCGATTGACTAGATTATTTTGAGATATTTAAATTAAGATAACAAAAGTTTGTGCACAATAAAGTTTCGTCTATATACGATTCTTTAGAAATATATGTAGTCCAAGTGGGAGACTATTAGTAATTTCTATTTTGTGGACTCACATATTAATATATTATACGTAGATATGTTATCATTAAAGTAGCCCAATGTATGCTCTAATAAAGCATTAAAGTTTGGGGCCTTAAAAGACATAAAGTCACCATTGAAGTTGTTTCAAATTTTTAAAAAGACACATTAACTTTGCAAGCATCCTATTACCCCCACAAAACTTTTGAAATATCTTTGTAAAAGGGCCATTTTGACTCATTCCCTCACCTGATTAGACACGCGTGATGATCACGAGTTACCATAGTTTAGACCCGACCGATTTATTTCAATAAGAGAAAAATATTTTTCTTTTGTCTCAACTTTCCATGTCTCTTTGTGTTCTTGGTCAAGCAATAGTTAGGTGATCATCTACTTTCTTTTTGACATTTCTTGATCACAATTCTTGGAGGAACAAGAAATTGAAGGTTAACATGTTAGAGCTTTCCTTACATTAGTTGATAAAGATCATACTGCTACGGTTTTAGGGATTATTATAGTGTAAAAGTGTTAGAATCGACTTATAATAGTTGCTATTGTACTGTTAGGATTTCAGTGTGTTTCATTGTGTTTTTGACTAATTGCTATTGTTAGGGTTTTGTTCTCTTATTAAAAAACTTTAAATTAAATCTTGAAAAACTTCAAATTAACCTTTTCGACTGAAAATTAAAAGAGAAAACAAATTCTTACCTTATTGCACTTTGGAGAAGATGATGAATTCATCAAAGAAAGTACCGACGTTGACCTTATTTTGGAAAAGATGATAAAATCGTCAAGAGAGAGTACCAATGACTCTTTTGAGCTTTGTTTTGGGAAGATGATGTAAAAGAAGTAAATAATTAATTAATAAAGAAAACAAGCGAAACGTGACACTTTTTAATTGGTTATTCGCAGCAAAAACACTGTTTTACGCGTGTGTTGTGCGTGTTCACAAACCAACTAAGGGAATGGGTCAACATGACTCTTTTACAAAGATATTCAAAAAAATTGTGGGGTAGTAGAACGCTTGCAAAGTTAAGGTGTCTTTTTGAAAATACAGTTTAACTTCATAGTGACTTTATGTCTTTTCTTTAAATATATATTCATGCGGTTTATTTTAGATACTTTGAAAACACATAGTTCTAATTTCTAAAGTCTGATGGAGACTTATGGAAAGATACCATTTAAACCTGAAAATGTACCTTTTCTGAAAAGGTATTTCATAATCCTTTAAAAGGATTTGGTCTCCGAACCAGAAGACATACTTTTTCTCTTTCTCCCCATCTCAAAAAAAGAACACTAAGAAAGTAATCTTCAAGGTTTGGAAGATCAAGTTCATTAATCGAGTTATTGCCTTCTTCAAATAAGTTATTGCAATGGAACAAGGTTAGTGTTCCTATCATTCTCTAATATTGATATTTATGTCTAGTGATTTACTTACGATCTTTGATAGATTGTTTATAGTCTTCTAACATTATATAATATTTTTTCATTAAAAATTCATTGTTTATATCCTAATTAATTTATAAGCTCCGCATGTACATCTTACTCTTCAAATTACCTCACTTATAGAATTACATTAACTATATATGTTACAATTATTTAATTAATATATGTTAAATAAAAAAATAAACCTCTTTATGAAGTTTGACTTTAAACCCTAAATTTATTGAGACTACTCTAATTAAAACATGTGAATTGGTTAATTCTAGCCAATAGCAGAAAGCATTAATACGTCTATGCATGTTATAAAAATAAGGCTTAAGTCATCTGCAGCCCCTTAAAATTGTCTGCATAATTCACTTAGACACCTCAACTAAGGCTAATACCTATTGAACACCTCTACCCTCTCGAATTTGAACCATTTAGACACTTTTGCAGATGTGGCACAAAAAGTGTAATTCACATCTTGGTAAGCACGTGAAATCAATATTTTAACATTTTTCCTTTTCCTTTTCCTTTTCAATATTTTCTTTTTATTTCTCATTATTTTTTTTAAAAATAACAATCTTTTTCTTCTTCCTCTCTTTTAAAACCACACATCTACTGCAACCACTTCTTCAATACAATCCATCACCATTCCCCCCCCCCCACACACACAAATTTCCTTCTTTCTTTTTTGGGCTAACCCATCGGTGGCCCCCTAAACTTGGCACGATCTTTCACTTAGACACCTTAACTAGGCTTTGTTCATTTTAGACACCTCATGTCACGCCCAACTGTGTCAATTTGACACTTTTTCGATAATCTGTCAAATTTGTAAGGTGTGTGTAACACACTCGCTGGTGACGTGTCAAAGTGACGAATTAAATAAAGACACGTGGCATATATATATAAAAATAATTATTAAATGATGAATCTTGAGTAGGAAAAAAACTACCAATGACTCATTGACATGTGACATTTCTTTAACTAAATAATTTTTTAAAAAAACACTTTTAATAAAAAGAAAATTATATCCACACCACCCCCAAATTGTTTTCTCTACTAGCCACCCCCACCTCAAACCCCAACCCCTCTCTCTCACTCAGATTTTCTTTTCCACCCATCACCACCCCCGACCCTCCCCCACCCAAATGTGTCAAAAGAAGAAGCTTTTTTTTTGTTTGTTTTTGTCACTTTGTTTGAAATTTATGTTGATTTTCTCAAATTATTTTGAGGAGGAAGAAGGACAACAAAATAAGTGAAAGTATTTAAGCTTAAAATTTATGGGCGCTAGAATTCACTTTTCGTTTGTGATTTCGTCAAATTTATTTCACCATGGAAAGAGTATCCCCAGTCATCTTCTCCACCCCCCACCCCCCTCCACCCACAAAATCGTCTTCTCTAAAGCCCCCAAAAACCCAACCTCCAAATAACCCCAAACCCCTGCCTCGAAATACCCTACTATGCGCACCATTTGAAAAAAATTATTTTAAAAAATAAAAACCTCCCCAATCCTCCCCACATCTGCACGCCATTACTATCCCAAACAATTTTTTTAGCTTAGTTTAAAGAAATTAATATTAAATTCTTCCAAGAAAAATTTCGTAAATGGATTTATTTTTAGATTTTAAAAATGGGGAAGAAGAAGAAG
>JAJOOO010026836.1:0-27838 GCA_029582685.1 Solanum piurae
GTATCTCTTTATATTTATAATATATATAGATTCATATATTTTTCATGTTAAATATTTTTTTAGAAAATGTTCTTAGTAAAAATTGGAGTTTTAACTAACTGTGCATTGTTGGCAACCAGTTTTGGCCCTCCACATTCAATCAATTTTCAAGCTTCTCCAATTTCAAATAATTTGAAATAATTGTTTTCGCAAATCAAAAAATACTTTAAAATTAATTTTCAAGACATTTTTGTTATTTTTCATATAGATTGTATCTCTTTATATTTATAATATATATAGATTCATATATTTTTCATGTTAAATATTTTTTTAGAAAATGTTCTTAGTAAAAATTGGAGTTTTAACTAACTGTGCATTGTTGGCAACCAGTTTTGGCCCTCCACATTCAATCAATTTTCAAGCTTCTCCAATTTCAAATAATTTGAAATAATTGTTTTCGCAAATCAAAAAATACTTTAAAATTAATTTTCAAGACATTTTTGTTATTTTTCATATAGATTGTATCTCTTTATATTTATAATATATATAGATTCATATATTTTTCATGTTAAATATTTTTTTAGAAAATGTTCTTAGTAAAAATTGGAGTTTTAACTAACTGTGCATTGTTGGCAACCAGTTTTGGCCCTCCACATTCAATCAATTTTCAAGCTTCTCCAATTTCAAATAATTTGAAATAATTGTTTTCGCAAATCAAAAAATACTTTAAAATTAATTTTCAAGACATTTTTGTTATTTTTCATATAGATTGTATCTCTTTATATTTATAATATATATAGATTCATATATTTTTCATGTTAAATATTTTTTTAGAAAATGTTCTTAGTAAAAATTGGAGTTTTAACTAAGTGTGCATTTTTTCTCCCTCGAAAGTCAATTAGACTACATAACTAATCTTTTTATTTCAAAATGATTAAGCTTTTTATGTAAAAATAATTATCTTTACATGGTCGGAATTAAGAAGCTTAATAATTAATTGAAAACATAATTTATTTGGTTCTAAATTTTATCATTTTCATTTTTTCAAGACCAAGGGTCCTTCTTCCTTTGAAATCAAATTGGACCCTCAACATTTCTTTCCAAGTAAAAGAGAAGACCCATTTCTCTAGCCCAAAATCACCTGACCCAGCCCAAATAACCCCTTATGCTCCTCTATTCTCAATTTCCCTCATCCAACAGTAACACACACACAACTCCAGCAACTTTCACCCAGAAAAGAACGAACCCATTCCCAAATTTTTGCCTCTTCAATTCCTCTTTTATCCTCCAATTCTTACGTTTAAGCGTGCCTAGCACGAGCTTGAGGACAACTGGAGGTTCCAGAACGTTCCCAACAACAGTATCCTCTCAATTTTCCTTTCCTTTTACCAATTTTCGTTCAAAAATGGTACGAATTTGTACACTAGCTAGTGGGCAATCCTTATCCGCTCAAGGATTTTCAAAAAAATTTCAAGTCTCACATCGTTTCCCCCCTCAACTTCAACCCATAAATTATCCTATATAAGCCCTTCTCACTTCACTGTTCAAAGGGGGACGTTTTGAGACTTGATAGTACCCCTAAAAAGCTTGGGAATTCTCGACTCAATAGTTCAAAATTTTATGGTCGTTCGAGTTGAAAGAGGTGGAATCATCTCCGTCAAACTCGTTGTTTCGGTTCGCTGCCCAGAACCAGATAATATTTCTTTGTTTCTACAATTTTTCTTTCTGCGTGTTTATAAATTCTGTTTAGAGTAGTTTGTAGTAATATGTTAGCATAGTTAGATTTTATTCTGCTCCATTAAGTAGAGTCGAAATCTTCTAGTCATGTGTCGTTCTTAGTTTTGATAGAATTAATCAATGTAACTGTACATTTCCCTTCGCCTTGCTTAGTTAAATTTAGCTATGGTTTTACCTAAATTTTGAAGGAGCCATTAATTTTGTTTTGTTTGAGTTATTGTGTCATTTGTTCTCTCTCTAAGCATGTTTCTTACTCAAAAATTGACAAAGACATGTTAAGTTTTGAGATTAGTTGTTGTTTCTTTCTTTACTGTATAAGTCGCGTGTCTAAGCTAGTCTTTTGTTTATGATCTAGAGTTTGTTAACATTTAGTAAATGCACTTCTTAAGCATGGTGTTTGTTTGGGTTCTTTGTTAAGGCCTTTAGTTTTGCAGTCTTTTTCTCTAGCATTTTTGTTCGGTTTGATGATTCTTTTGCTCATGTTTCTTTGTAGTTACTGTTCATACGATTCTTTTGCTCATGTTTCTTTGTAGTTGCTGTTCATACGAGTTCTATTTTTCTAGCTCTCTGTTTTATATAGTTCTGAGTTAGTAATTGTCCGCGTTTTAGTTTGATTTTCTTCTCATCTAAGTCGGGTTACTGCTTCGCCATAAGCACAAGGGAGCTTGTTTTAGTTTAAACTTAATTTCATGAGATGTTTAGATTCTTATAATCTCTAGTCCCTAATTTTATAGTTGTTGTATTGATGTCCCTAACATTTGTTTCTCCGCAAAGAGTGTTGCTTTGATTTTAAAAATGGAATTAGTTGTTGGTTTGCCTCTTCACTGATTTTCCAAGATGTTTTCTAGTAGTCTTATAAACTCCACATGCCTTTGCTTTCTTCATGTTTCACTCATGTGTTCCTTGATTAAGTGTAAACTTTATAGTTAGTAATAAAAGAGGATTTATTAAGCTAGTCTTTCCTTATACACATATATCCGGTTAAAGTCTTGAATTTATGAAATTATTATTTTTTTGTAAAAATCTCATTAGTGTTACTGCTAGTGATTTATCATTTCATATTAATGAGGTTAGTATTAACTGTTAATATCCATGTTCCTTTAAAATTACTAGTTGGTTATTTTACTAAGAATACATATTTGTATTGTTATTTATCTATATTCTCTGTTATAATACACCTCTGTAGTGCATATGTTAAGATATTTTACTTAATGCATAGGAATTTGTCTCTTCTCTTAGGAATATGTTTAAACTCTGTGATTGAATTTTAGATATTCTGTGCCTATTTGAATTGTTGTGATTAAAGTTATGGAGTTTAGTATATAATGTCTAATCCATGCTTATCTTCCTCTGAATATTTCATGTCTATTTGAAGGGGTTTAAAGTTATGGAGCTTATTTTATTGTAAATAAGTTGGAGGTGTCGATTACTTATCAAGCTGAGGACTAGTCATTCCATCCAAATAATTTGTTTAATATTTTTGAAAATGTCTCGTCATGATCAATTGCTAATTTTTATCTCATTTCATGCATGAACCCTCTTGTTTGAGTCCAATTGGATTCCCTCTCTTGCATCTTCCTCTTCTTGAGTCAACCTTTTTTAAAGTCGCAAAAGGGAGCTAATATTGTTGGGTTAAAACTCAAATCGGTTGCAGCAACACAGTTGCAGAATGGCAGCCCCCACCCCCCCAAAGGGATAAAAATAGCATGTTTTGGACTTTTAAAGTCCGGAAATTGTGCTAGCAGCAATAGCCAAAGGGCTGAAAAATGAAGAGCAAAAAATTGGGTGAAAATTCGTAATTACTGAAACAGCAGCAGCAGCCTTAAAAAGGATAAAAATTGAGAATTTTTGGACTTTCAAAAGTCCAATTTAAACAGCAGCAGCAACATCAACCAGAAGGACTGGGACTTGGGCTGAAATAAATTTCAGTAGCCTGCCTATTTTCCTTTTTTCCTTATTTTTTGCCTTGTCATTGCTATATTTTCTTCATTATATTTGATTGTGAAAGCTAACAACTTTAAGATCCTTTTTCCTTAATTTAGATGAATCGTTGGAGGGATTTTTATTTCATATTATGTTGTTTGTTTGCTTTAAAATTGTCAAACTCCCAAATCTCATTTTAAGTTAGGTAATTTAAGCTTATAGAATGACTTAAGAACCTTTCATGTTCTTTCATAGTTATCGAAAAGCTTTAAATCCATGTTTATGAGTTTGTACTAACTATTTAGTTCAATTTTTTGAATAGGATAAAATTGTTAAGTTTTTTAAAATAAATTAGTTGTCTTTTAATTTAACTTAGGACTTTGTATGAATGACTTAAGGATCTTTAATATCCTTTCGTAGTTGTTAAACAAGGTCCTTTAATCCATATTTATGAGTTTGAATTAATTGTATGGTTCAAAACTTGACTATGGATAAAAGTTTTAAGTTAAGATTATTCTTGAGATTTTTAGAAGTATCAAGAGTTTTTATCTAAGTTTCAAACAAGATTTTTATAAATAACCCTTTTTACAAAGTTAGCCAAATTTTTAAATCCGTCGGTCAACCGTGTGTTAGCGGATTCTCTAAGATGCCTAAACCCTTCCTTAGAGGATTATTTGAACACTTACCCGAGACTCTGGTTTTATTTAAAATGTTTTCTTTCAAAAACCACCTTTCAAATGGTTTTCTTAATTTTTCCTAAAAAATTAAGTGGCGATTTCCAAATTGTAATTTTTTCAAAACTTAATAAAATTGCCAAAGTTACAAAAATAATTTTGAAACCTTAGTTTTCTAAATCGGATAGTAACACATATTAGTTTTGACTTTTGAGAAATAAAAATGAGTAAACAGTTTGTTGATTTTTCCAGGAAAAGAAAGGTGATCTTTAAAAGTCTATATTTGTCTATATAATATTTTTTGGCATTAAAAAGTGAAGTGTCATCTCTTTAATTTGGCTTTTTCTTTTCTTTTTCTTTCAATTTAACTTATTTTATAAAAATAATTGTATCAATATCCTAATTGTCTTTTCATTTTTTATGATTAATGTTCATTATTTGTGTATTAATGTACAAATATTACTCCTATTATATTACAAACAAGTCCAAAGTCACATTTTTAATCCTCTTAATTATTATGACTCTTTATTCTTATGAATTTATTGTATATTGAATGTAGTATTTATTTGAAATGTGAAAAATACTCTTTAATGTTTTTGTGTATAAGCTAAGCAAAACTAGAAGATATATAAATTTGTACGTGCCATTTAAAAAAAAAATACATAGCTAATTCTCTTTTTTATTCTCTTATATGTTTATTTTTTAAATTTATTTTCTTTCTTACCTTCTTTTGTTTTTCAATAATAATATTTTTATTTATTTATTTCTCAGAGATCTTGATATGACAATTTCTTAGGTTGGTGAACAAATAAAAATTCAAAAGTATATAGTGATGAAGAGGAGCAAGAAGCCGGAATTAAAAAATATTTATATGAAAAATTAAGTAACTAAAATTAGAGAGTATGCACCTTATAGATGACTTGGAATAACAATTCTCACAAAATATAGATATATGTAATTGATCTTTTTCTCGCGGTTCTTATTTTCATCTTTCAAATTTTATTTTATTTAAAAAGAAGAAAAAATGTGAATTTATGAAGTATAACCATTGAGAAATTATACAAAAAAAAATATAATTAATAAAAGGACTTCAAGAAGAAGAAAAAATAGTGATTACATCTCAAGTTTACACACTTTTGCAAAAATCATACTAATAATCTAATTAAAAAAGGGTTACAAAGAAGCAAAAAAAAAAAAAAGGATCACATTTCAAGTTTACATAAATATAGAGAAATTATATTAAAAATATATAATTAAGAAAAAGGATCTTATAAAAAAAGGAAAAAAATAATCACATCTCGAGTTTACATTTTAATAATCTTAACATTACCATCTCTTTTTTCCACTAAATTTATTTTTAATATTTAACTTTTGCAAGTTCACATATATTGATTTCTTGTATAACTTTCATATTTAATCAAAATATTTTTCATAGCTTCTCTTTTATGAAATTGTGTGATTAATAAAAAATAATCTCTTTTTATTAAAGTAACCAATGGTATTAGTACTAGTGGTATAAATAAAATGGTATATTGGAATGTTTTAGTTGGCATTAACATAAGATGCCATTTTTGTCATTTTGTGTTTTAAAGAAATCATAATTGATGTTACCCTGCCCATTTGAATTGATGAAATTACCCATGAAGGTAGCAGCAGCTGCTATAGGGACTCCCTCGTTTTTTCCTTGCTGCAATTTTGCTCATTTGCCGGCCTCGACTTCACTTTCACTATCCCCAAGGCTTCCTGCTTCCATCTTCTCGCCTTTGCTCATCCCCATCTCAGGTTTCTCTCTTTCTTTCTGTCCCTCTCTCTATATATGTGTGTCAAACTAGGTAATTGATCTATTTCTCTGCTTCATACGCCAAAGTACGGTCATTTTATTTTTTTGTCTGACCTTTAGATGGAAACTTAAAGGACTGATATGTGAAATTGAAGGAAAATGGTTACATGTGTATTAGCAATACTTTTTGTTATAGGTGAAAATTCTATTTTTCTGGTTCATCAACTTTTCAAAATCAATATCTATGCGCCAATAAATATAATTCTGATGGTAAAGCCTTTTTTCCCCTTTTAGATGACTAGTAAGGAATTGACTACAGGATAATGAATAGATGGGTTTTACCTTCCTTTTGTTATAGGTAAATATTCTATTTTTCTGCTTGATGGACCCTCCAAAAATGTTTATGCAAGGGTTTTTGCAGAAATAGGATATTAATGTAAAATCTGGGCTCGTTCTTGTTGCCTGAAGACGAAAATTGAGTGACTGAAATGTGAAAATACAGAAATATGATTTATCATACTTCTTGTTCCATGTGTGCCCACTCTGGAATTTGCTCAAATGGATTTCAAAGAAAGCCTTTTTCATTTTCTTTGTCCCCCCATTTAAAATGTGAAACAACTGGAGAATGATAAAATAAACATTTGATATGTTTCATTCTATTTGTTTGTCTTTGGATTTTGCTTAATTGAGTATCAAATTAGATGGATCAGTTGTTTCATGAATAGTATTAACTTTACAGGGAGGAAGAAGTTATTCTTACGTGCTGAGAATCTTGATTGTGAGAGCGTGGAACAAATGGATTTGAAGAAGGAATTTCCTGAATTAAAAAAGGATCTATACCCCTCTATAGAGCCATATTGTACTGGGTTTTTGAAAGTTTCGGATCTTCATACTATATACTGGGAGCAGTCAGGAAATCCTAATGGCCGTGTGAGTTTTTTTCTATTTTTTCTTGTATTAAGATGGCACAACATAATCTTTCTATTGCCTATAAATAGTCAAGTACATCAAAGATGTCTTCTATTTGAGCTAGTACATCATGTTTATACCAAAAGTAAAAAAGTGCTAAGCAATTCATTTTGATCTTCTTCAAGTTGTTCTGTGCATCCTCAAAACACCTCTTGTTCCTTCCTGTCCAAATTGTCCACCATATATATGCTGGGACAATCTTCCATCTCTCCTCCTTCTCTGTTGCATTGCCATCCCTGTTCCAGCTGCTTAGGACTCCTTTGCTCCCAGGTTTTACCCACTTGATCCCCTTCATGAACATTCTCCATAGTTGCTCTGTCAATTTTGCAATGCAAGAAAAGGTGGTTGATTGTCTTTGTTTGCTCCCCACACAAAAAAACATCTGGAAGCCAACATATGTGAACTTATCATTCGTCCACAAACTAAGTTCCAAAAGGGGAAGTGGGATGTTTATACAAGTCTCAGAGTAAATTAACAAAGTCTAATTGTAAATTTGTAAATGCAGCATCAGATAATGATTTTAAAGGCAAAAACACAGAGAAGTATCAAGATTAGAAGAACTTGACTTGAAAAGCGAGTAGTGCAGTGCACACTCCTTTGAGCCGAAGCGCACGACTTATAGAAAATAAAGAAGTACCAAACATATATCAATGTAGTTTTTTAGTAGCAGAAGACATCGATGTATTAGTGTAAGTAAATACAATCCATGTAATTGCAGAAACTATCAAAATCAAAGAACTTCATTCTCGATTCTACGAGAATTCTTATGAAGCCTTTCATTTGCTTCTCTTCAATGGAAGTTTCTAATTTTAGCCTCCAATGTACAATAATGCCGATATTATTTCAACTCCTTGAAGTTGAGATTCAAAAGATTGACCGCTTCTCATTGTGATCACTTCACACGTCATTATTTCAAGCTCACACTTCTCTGAAGCACATGAATTTTCCCATGAAACGATAACCCCTCGCTTCACATCAATTGACCGTTTCAAGCAAAGAGTAATAACTTTTAATAACACTGGTATCAGATTACTACTCATACACGTGGTCCATTTTCTCAGAGGAGCCCCAGTCCTCCTCACTAGGAGAAGATAAGAGGCTCAGGAGACTAGCATATGATGACTACATTTGCTTATAGCTCTACATATGATTAATCTGTTTCTATTTTTGGTAGAGAACATTGTTTATTTTTTTTGGGTCCAATGTAGGTTATATGTTTTTCTTGTTTTCTACTCTCTGATGCTTTCACATGATGCAAAATAGGGTGAAATTTGTTATTTCTAGCAAAGATGTTTGATGTAAAGTCATTTTGAAGATATGTTCCATATTTGCAGCCAGTAGTGTTTTTCCATGGAGGCCCTGGAGGTGGGACTTCACCCAATAACAGGAGGTTCTTTGATTCTGTCTTCTATCGAATCATTCTATTTGATCAGGTTGATATTATTAACTAAAGTGCTAATTCATGCACTTTGTGCTTTTTCAAATGTGAGCTGAGAGTCTATCGGTAACAGCCTCTCTACCTCTGAGGTAGGGGTAAGGTCTGCGTACACTCTACCCTCCTCATGCTCCCCTGACTACACTAGGTATGTTGATGTACTTTTTCAAATGAAAACATTGGTATCTTCCAGAGAGGTGCGGGTAAAAGTAAGCCTCATGCTTGCTTGGAGGAGAACACAACATGGGATCTCGTTGGGGATATTGAAAAATTAAGAGAGCACTTAACGATTCCGGAATGGCAGGTGCAAATCGCTCTCCTTTTGTGACTGCTAGGTCGATGGTACTTCATAAGCCTCTCATAGGTGTGAGTTTGCAGGTATTTGGTGGCTCATGGGGAAGCACTCTGGCTCTTGCATACAGCATATCACATCCTGACAAGGTCTACTAGCAATTATTCTTTAAGTTCCAAGATTTGTAGTTCAAACTTGCTAGAGGAAGTGATAGATTCTATTCCCAACATCATGTTAAATCTATGTTATTGCTAAAGATTTTAAATGACCTTTCTGTTAAAGGTTACTGGGATCATTCTTAGAGGGATATTTTTGTTGCGGAAGAAAGAAATTGACTGGTTTTATGAGGGTGGAGCTGCTGCAATATACCCTGATGGTAAGCTTCTGAATTTCATGCATGCTGGGAGACCAACCAACTGAACCTAGTGCACAGTTGTATTGAGTTGTTATAGAATCTGAGAAGTGTAAACTATTTCATCTGCTGCTGGATACAAAAGTAAGGAATTTAGCACGGGCATTCCTATTTGATTTTTCCATATGAAGATGACGAACAACTTTTATATCTACTTTTGGATCTTTGCAATACTCACTCGGAAGCCATTGCTTTAGCCAGTTCACTATTTCAAGTGTACAAATGAAATGCATTCTCCAGAATATATGCCTATTTTGCAATTTCTGGCAAAGTTGTGATTATCTGAGGCGCTTCTTTTAACCAACCTTTTCACCTAAGCAGATGGCTTATTCAAACTGTTTAAGCACATTTTATTAAGTGGTTAATTGCTTACCTAAATATGGGAAAATGAGAAGTGTGTAGATGTGATCATCATTGAGTTTCTGTTTTCACTTGGTTGGTTGTTTAATGGGACTGCTGATGTGGTTTTCAAAGTTAAAACTACCTTTTCTGTCATCTGTTACAGTTTGGGAGCCATTCAGAGATCTGATTCCAGAGGAAGAAAGGAAGTGTTTTGTCAAGGCTTACCATAAGAGATTAAATTCAGATACCCTAGAAACACAGGTAAGAAGTTACTGTTTCATTGCATGTCCTAGTTTCTTTTATTGTTCCTGACATTTTTGAATATGCTAAAATTTCCTTTTTTTATGGGGGCAGAAAATGTTAAAAAAAGAAAAAATTAATTATTTTCTCTTTTCCCTTTGATATCCTTGATGTTTCCCTTACACAACCCCTGAAACTTTCTAACAAAATATGCAGGTGTTGTGCTTTCTATATAACTTGATTTTACTTGAATTCTCGACAATGGTAGAAGCTCTGTTTGTTCCTTTGTTAGCACCAGACAAGTATTGTTCTTAGGATAGAATGTTTGAAGTACTCATAACTACTGCACAAAATACACCATGCTCCTTTTTTCAATGAAGAAGTCACAATTTGGTGGCTTCAGAGTTGTAAGATGTCATCATGACTCATGAAAAGATATGACAGCAAAGTTGGAAGCACAAAGGATTTTAATATGATAGGAAGCAAAGAAGATATGACATCGGTTTGTGTCTGCAAACTCTGTCAGTGACAGTTTCTGATCCTTTTGCCTCCACAACATTAAATCAACTCCACATATTGCTATAGTACTATTAAATACATTAAACCACTTGTTTGCTTGTCTCAAGTTCTTGAATGTTTTAGTATGCAGCAGCTAGAGCATGGACTAAATGGGAAATGATGACCTCTCATCTTCTCCCTAATGAAGAGAACATAAAGAGAGGAGATGATGATGATTTCTCCTTGGTGAGTACATCTATGAAGTGCATGTAGTATCCGGGTGACCTTCCCATTAAAGCATTGTTCTTTTGCATCTATATTCTGAAAACTCTATCTAAGAGCTGCAGTTTTACTGTTTTCCTTTTCTCTTTTGTCTACTGATAACTTGAAATTACACTATTTTTGGAAATTCAATGTGAACAATTATTTATCGTCATAGAGGCTGTTATCATTCATTATATAACCTCAACATATCTTGCTTTGTTCAGGCATTTGCAAGGATTGAGAACCACTACTTTATCAACAAGGGATTCTTCTCTTCAGATTCTTTCCTTCTAGATAATGTTGAAAAGATAAAGCATATCAAAACAATAATTGTTCAGGTAAATTCTGCTTTTGCTTTGCATTGCCGTCTCAAAGTTCAAGATTCCCCCAATATGTGAAGGCCTTGTCCGGAGACATAAAACATCTAAAAGACTTACTTTTCTTCCCAATGGTGGATGCGATTTTTTTTTTGATAAGTTTATTTGTGGAAAAATGTGATTAAGGACTTACATAAAGAACATAATGGAGGACTTACATAAAGAACGTAATGGTAAGGGATGAATGTTTGCCAGCATTGTTCTGGCATGTCCCAAATCTGACACTTAAGTTGTGATCAGTATCAAATGAGCTACTACAGATGCTAGACATACCCGACTGTTCTATGAACTGCTACAATACGTGGAAACAATACAAAATATCAAGTATAAAAGTATTCTCATGATAAATATCTTAAAATGAGTAAAAAGTCAATTGAGAACGTAAACCCCAAAAATCTCGGAGTCATGGAGCAACTAAGAATCTGAGATACCACTATATGAGACACAACTCTAAATGAAATTAAATGAAGACTGTAAGTAAGATAGGAGCTGACGACTCCACAGACTGGTGGATGGCTCACCTCAACTGTAGAACTGGACGAGCAATCAACAACTATGTCGCCATAACAGTATCTAGACAGAGTAGTAAATAAACAACAACAGCATACCCAGTGAAATCCCTGTCTTACCCTTGAGACAAGCTTTGAAAAATGTAGTGCATAGAGACGTAATAAAGCAATAAAAAGTATAAAACAGTTATACAAGTAAGCACGTAGACCTTACCCTTATCTTTGTGGGGTAGAAAGACTTCTTAGTGATAGACTCTCTACTCAAGAAAAGTGTTTTTCAAAACATATTTGAAAAAACCAAGAGTAAAAAGCTATGATGAAAGTATTGAAGAGAAGAGAAGCATTGACAACAAAATAGTAAAGATTACTAATGTAAAAGGAACAACAATAGTAATAAACTTGAAGCATAAGATAATGATAGAATAATAATAAAGTTGGTAAAGGGAAGAGGGAGAAGATATGGTGCTCTAATTTGGTACAAATAGAACAAAAAATAAAAATAAAAAATATGACGAGATCTATAGATCTGCTTGAAACTTCTGAGAATTCCTGGGGTTAGATTGGAATCATCAAGCGAGTACCAAGAACCAACAAACCAGAGGTTGAAGTCGTTGGAAAGACAGTGATCGGAAATTATAGAAAATTGTATGGATGGGTTCGGAATCACTAGAAGTCCATTGTAGAAGAAGAATCCATCTTGAAAACACACTAGACCAGTGTTCATGTACCTGTGAGTGGATTTATGCGCTCGTCAGAACCCTAATTTCTGGCAGCACGTGTGAGGTAATCTGGTAGGGGTTTGATTCTGGACGATGATGAATTTGTGGCAGTGTTAGTTTTCACACAACACTGATTGGTAAGAAGATGACACAAACTAGATCTGGACAGTCACCCCCCAAAAAGGCACGCTGACTGACCTTTCTACCCTAGATGTTTCTCACTGATGCTCTGCTACCATGTGAGAAACAAAGACTCGGCAAATATTATTAAAACACATAAATTACATTATTACATTGATCCATATTTATAGACAATCCATGTAGGACACTACATTCAATCCTATTCTAACAAACCCAAAAGCATAGAATGTCCAACTTGTAATTCTGAAGACATGAAATAAGATGAAAGCAGGTGTCACGCTCATGCCCAAACCCTTGGTTGGCCGGACCTGCACTCGGTGCCTTAACTTGACTGAGCAGAACAATTCTTCGTGGAATTTATGAACCAGGACAATGCATGGAACAATATGAAAACATTTCCATCAATGGATTTAAGTACGTTTCTTATCAAATAAAATGTGAAGTCTCAAAGTACAAAAAATCACAAGTATGGTGTCAGGAAACATAAAGGTAAGGCCCAAAACATACGTACATGACATGAGTGACTATGTCTATGAAGCCTCTGAACTGTGCATAAGAAGTAGAAGTGTCAGGACAAGGCTCCAATATAGGGTTTTAAAGTACGTAATACATGGAATAAGAAAGGAAAATGCCCCATAAACCAAATGGGGCTCACCAATGAGAGTGCCTAGCATGGAGTTTTGTTGTCTTGACTCTTGAGGATTCACACCTGCATCATGAAATATAGTTCCATAGAGCTCTAATCATAAGAGACACATCAATTGTGTAGATAACAAATCGAAGAGATTATGACAATTCGGGATTAGAGAATGTCAAATTAGAAAGGTTTTCCTTACATACCTCAAGTGCTTCAGAGCTAATGGTAGTCCCACGGTTCCAAATGAGCCCAAGAATGCTAATCCCGACTCCAAGTTCAACAACTTGACACAATGATTTTGATATTTGACTACCCAGGTCAATATAGTAGTCCTTTTCTTTGAGACTTGAGATCCTTGAGATGAACTTGACGAAGTAATATCTTCTGTGAAAAGTGTTGCCATTGGTTTTGAGCTTGTGGGGAAATTTATCACTTGCAACAGTCTTGGGATGGTTCGTATTTTCCAAAAATGTCTAATGGGGACTAATATATTAACATAGAGTTGAATTTGGTATCATTGAATCCATCCAAATCTCAGTGTCGGTTAACTTTCCTTAACTCTTAAGGATTCTTGTATTCAATTTTATATAATAAAAGGGATTGGTCCATAAGTCGAACAAAATAAACTTGCTAATTAGTTTGATATAAGATTAAGTGATGAGCTAAACTACAAAAGTTCTTGGCAGGGCATGTGTATATATACATATATATGTTATAATTAATTCACATTAGATTCTCTAAATGGATAAACTTCTAAATATCTAATTCTCATTAAGTTCTCTACATGGTTAAACATCTAAATATCTCTGATTAGAGCACTAATCAATTATAAATATATTATGAAATTAAGATATACACTAACAGTTCATAAAAATTAAGTCATTGAGAAGATCTCGATTATGATACCTACTTGTATTTTTTGGTGTATTTGGTTAGAGAGGAACAAGAGATATTTTGATGGAGAGTCAACTGCTTTAGGCATTTTGATGGCTAGGTGCATTGCAAATTTGTTTAGGTGGTCCAACTTGTATCCTGCTGTTAATGCAGAACAACTTCAGGATTTTGCTAACTCAATAGTTCTGGCTTAGATAGTTTGTATAGTTAGCCAGAAATTTTTTTGTAAGCTCAAATGACATATCTTGTAAATCTTGCATCTTCTTGATGTTGTCATTAATACCACTTACCTTATCAAAAAAAAAATTAAGTCATTTAGAAACATATTTTGTCAAATTCTATCATTTTTCGAACCTAATCTCAAGAGTACAATTTTTTTTCTTTTGAGAAAAGTTCCCATTCTTAGGATATGTAAATTCTTATCTTTAGACATCCTCATGTCATGTATATAATTTAAAGGCATATCTGAAGTCTGGGTGTTACAGTAGGTAGATAGCATGATAGTGTAAGTGTAAAATCATAGAATAGAAATAACAAAATAAGGGGTCCACATTGCTTGAAACTAGCCAAGTATCTCACCCTGGACTCTCCAAAATAAGCTCCTAAGCCTGTACCCGAGCTCCATTGGTGCAAGGGTCAACATAGCACTAAAAGTGCAGCAAGTGCAACACGAGACAATAATAATGTGTACTCGATAGTAGTTAGACTAAGAGTACTCACATTCACAACCGACACAATAAAATAGAATTTATTAACAAAAGAGGGTTCACTTGTAGCAAATAAGCTATGGCATGTACGGCATGATAAATTAAATATGCATGATAACGACTCGAACTTTACTCAATGCTAGCACTCTTTGTACCATAATACGTGCACACACGCTATCTTGGGTGCCCGGATTATTATACATTGACTCACGAGCAACAAATTCTTATCCACACGCCATATGTGCTAACACCCAAGTTGTGGATCTCACCAGCTCAAGAACATATCAAATGAGAACATAACTTCTGACACCCAAGCCATGGGTCACACCAGACTCATCAGCTAATACCTGGTGATACCTAGTCGTGGATCATACTAGACCCATCAGCTCAACCCATGTATATAATGTGATTCATATATGCAAACAATTAGAAATGTGAGCAGTTTCAATCATTTAATCTGACATACATGCACCTTCAAATGTTACACCAGCATATAGATGATGCCTATAGCAATATGCTAGCATGATAGGTTGCACTGAAAAAACATGAAAAACAAGAATGCCAATAATTACCCTATATCTCGTATAGCATAAGCTACCTTGGTTCCTGCATATATGCTTGTCACCTTACATATACATAAGCCTATATATACATAATATACAAAAAAAAAAACAGATTCAATTTGAGAACATCTCATTGAGGCCAAAATCTTAACTTACCTCTGTCTGAAGCAATTATTGCCTTCTCGAATCACCTTTCCTCTCCTTGAATTGATTACATGAGCTTGATCTATCAAAAAATATACTCTACGAGGTTAGACAAATTAAATGATGCCCATAGTTCAATTTTAAACCAAGTCAAAGTCAAAATTAACCAAAAAGTCAAACCAAGCCCCACGTCGACATCTGAAATCGATTACGTATTTAGGTTACCCTATATGTCCGAATCTATAATTAGATTCTAAATTCAAACTCAAATCGATGATCAAAACCCCCAATTCACTCTCTTAACAAAGGACAAGGATCCACAAATTTCTATTTTATATCTATGATGTAGGGTTAAATCTAGTATAGATTCATATTAAGTCATTAGAAATTGATAAAGAATCATTACCTCGGCGTTACATGATGTTACCCCTTCGATTCCTTCTCCATTGATTAGATCACTTCTCCCAAAATTGAGTTAGAATGTTGAAATTTCCGTGATTAGCCACTTTTATACTACAACACTTTCCGCAATTGCAGAGGTCAGCCTCACAATTAGGGCTCCTGCCACACAATTGTGAATTTGTGATGGCCCCCAAAATTTGACTACTTCGTAATTGTGTTGGCTCCTTCGCAATTGCGACCCAATGTCTGCAGAAGCCGCTACACCAAAAAAAACAACAACATCCCGAACCACCCCAACAAGTCCCAAAACACTCTATGGACCTATGAAAAGTCTCAAAAACTCAAAAAGAGTAGGATGTTACACTAATTGACATGATTATTCGTAGACTTTACTTTTCCTTTTTCTAGCGGATTTTTTTTTTAATGACCGCGGTGTGGGAGCCAGCTTTCGCACACCTACACTAATTCCATGGGATATCTGCCACCTCCCACTAGCAACAGGTATCGATAATTTTGTCAACCAAGGTTAGGACACATGGGAAGAATCACCTAGTGTTTTTTTTGTCGATACTAAGTTTTGCACATGAGACCTCAGGGTTCTCAACCACTTCATTGACCACTAGGCCACACCCTTGGGTCCTCAGTATTGAAGCTAATAACTGAACATGCATTTTCAAGTAGTCAGATGTGACTATGCTCATCTGTTTTCTTGTCATTATATATTGTCAATCCAAGACGTATACTCCTTATATGTTTCTCCTTATGATCGTGCACTATATGTGAATCTTATATATTATGCATGCACTTGAGGTAAATTGTATTCTTGGATAATCTGATTACAAGAAAATCTTTGTAAACACCTTCAGGGAAGATATGATGTTTGCTGTCCAATGATGTCAGCATGGGATCTTCATAAAGCTTGGCCAGAGGCAGAGTTCATTGTAAGTGAAAAATGATTTCCTCAGTTAGGTAGATTTATTAATTCAAAATAATTGGAGGGGAGGAGTTTTGAGACAAAGACTTCCGCCGTTGACGCAGGCAAGGAGGCACAAAAAGATAGGGTATTATCTTTCTGGGCCGCCGTAAAATTATTAGCCAGCAAATGTATATGTTTTGTATATTTGGTACAAATATACATATAATATACATATTGTATGCATAAATATACCTGATCAGAAATATGTTGTATCTGGACTAGTGCTTGTAATTAATTTGGACCAACAAGCGAAAAATGAATAAAATTCCAAAAAGATCTGCCAACAACTAAACTTGAGGAGGAGGTTATTTTTTTATTTTTTTTAACCCAACAGGTTACAAGACAAAAAAATAATAATCGAAGGGGCTTGTACAAGAGTTATGTTAAACTGGCAGTGGAGACATGAAACAACAAAAGGACCTTCGGGTATAAAACTGGTAGATTTTCCCATATGATTTAAGATTTCTATGAAGAGTTGGGATGGGAATCAGACCAAATAAACATTAATTTCATGTGAAAATCCTGTAGGTTGATTTAAATTTGGATGTGGGACATGAAAACTCATCCAACTCAAGGCATGTAGTTAAGGAATGAGTTCAATCTTATGGGTTATCGGATTTATTCTTTAGGAAGGCCTGGTTTGAATGGCCTAACCTCTAGGGGTTTGAATAATACTTTTAGCACTATAGATTACCTTGGAAAAAATAATAGATGAAGAAATGAGGCTTTCTTTACCACAGGAAAACTAATTTTTAAAGGAACAAGGCTTTTCATAAAAGAAAGAAGATTTTACACCTTGCATACATGGTCATATTATTGGCAACTGACAGTTTCTGCTGTGTGATTATAGGTTGTCCCAGGAGCAGGTCATTCGGCAAATGAACCAGGAATAGCAGCAGAACTTGTTGCGGCTAATGAAAAACTGAAAAATGTCCTTGAAGGAGTTTCTTGAGTGCAAGTGCCTACCAGTCATTGACTTTAGACGTTGGCATGGATGTTTGTGAGAGTTAGTACTTTAGATCCTTGCATTCCAGTATTCTAGGTTTTAGTCTCTTCACAGATGAACTAAGAGCAGCACCACATGTGTGGCAGAAAGAAAGTTTGCCTAAAAACAATGCCATGAGTTCTCTCCCCTTTTTTGTACGACTATTGGACGAGGCTAATTGAAAGAGTTCATTTGTGACATCATATATGGATTGTCGGTGCAGGCGACGTCTTGCACCAGAGGATTATTTAAGATATGCTATTCCATCTGAGGAATATTGTTGGGAATTGTTGGTGCAATTTCCAGTCATGGACACAAAATAGAGATAATCTTGTGTACCTTTTTCGCGACGTAGAATTCAGAATAGATAACCAACCATTTAAGAAAGGAAAATGATTTTTGAGAAGAAAGCTTGTGGGCAGAACGGGTACTATAAAGTCACTTCACAAGGGTGGTGGGTGCATTATTGATACTTCCTACTCATTCTATGTGTTGCGTTATATCGTAAACCCCAACAGCTACACTTGATGCTAACTTTAACCCCTTCTCTCTCTTGTGTAATTATTATTCCTCTCCTCAATGCATTATGCACTGGAAAAGAAATTCTGAAGCACGCTAAGAGGGTATTTGGAATCGTTTAAAAGTTGGTCAAAGTCAGTTTTTGACTTCTCGAAGTGTTTGACAAATATAAAATTAACTTAAAATCAGTCAAAAATGACTTAGAATAATTTAGGAAGTGTTTGGCAAGGTTAAAAATAACTTAAAAATCAAATGACTTAAAAGTCATTTGAGTTTGACTTTTTATTTTTTACTTAAAAACTACTTTTTAAAATTAATCCAAATGGGATCTAAGAATGAGGATTATGCATAGAACATATAATATGATCCTAAGAGGACATAAATGAAAACATGATATGCATGATCAAGTTAAATCATAGTAAAACCTTTAAAGAAGAATCATAAGTCATGAACATGGTCAATGCATCCTAAAATCATATTGAAAGCTTCATAAAATCCTTTAAGAACAACTTAGTTCATTTTGTGGGATATTTACTATTAATCGACATAGATCAAGTGAGCTATAACGTGGAATCTGGTGTCTTGCTCGCACACCGAAAAGATATGTCCCTACTTTCCAAGGCAAGGACCTTAACTTCTAGCTTAGGTGGATCCACTAGCTATGTCTTTCTAAGAAAAACCTATAGGGACACATAGTTAGGGATAAGGAGATTGCTACTAAAGACTCGGTCTCTACGAATGGGAGGGTTTCCATCTCTGTCACGCCCCGAGGCTACCCCTTCACGTAAACACGGGACTTAGGATCACGAGTGGCCTCAAGCTAACACTGAGTTGGCATATCAAAAGCATACTTAAAAAACTGAACAAAAGATACTATGCGGAAGCTTAAAACATGAGATAAACTAAATGATGGGGAATACCCAAAAATAGATTTGAATATATAAATACTGAATCAAAGTTAATGATACTGGACTACAACTCAAAATACTAAAGCTGAATCTATCTATGTATGAAATAAGCCTCTAACTGACTAGAGATGCTGGGACATGCCCACAACTAACTCTAGTAAAAAACTGAAACTAAAATGAAAGACTGAAATAGAAAACATGTCTATTGTCCTCGAAGTATAAGAACCCACCACTGATGCGACTGAATACGGATCGGGAACCGATCTACACATGATCTATATGCTGAGGACCTAGACTTACATCACGAAATAATGTAGCGCAAAGTATGCTTCAGTACTTGAAATGTATTGAGCATGCAGGATAGGATAAAGCTGAACAAACATTTAACTGAACAAGCGTACTGAGCAATGATATAATCTGAACCTAATAAAGATGCTGAAGTATACTGAATATGAACTAAACTGAATGCAATGACCAAGTACATAACATGCTGAGATTGAATACTAAAGTATATCTGAAAACCTTGTCAAATGCACTAGAGTCTGACTGTGGAAACTACTACTAACCGACATAAAACCACGTGAGCTGAATGTGGAGTCCGATGTATACACCCAATCGAGAGGACCCAATATACCTTTCCAGGGTATAAAGACATGACTTATGTGATCACTAAATCTGATGCCCAACAGAGGGGACTTATAAACCTACGGGGGCACGCAGTTCTGGGACTATGAGAGTGACTGAGCCTAGTCCAACTCGGTGTTAAGCCTACTCCCAACTGGAATTGTGTACAATACAACATAACTGAAATATACTAGATAATTCAATATTCTAACATGCTAACTGAAAATGCAACATTTAAGTATCGATAATGAAACATTTGAAATATGAGGCATGTATATATGTTTATCTGTCCTAGCTAGTGTAATCCATGAACTTAACGAATCTACACAAATAGGATTCTGAGTTTCATACAAGGAACTAAGCAACAATATTATGAAAACATGATAATCTAAGTAAGAGCACTACAACAACTAAATCACAGCAATTCTCTAAAGTTTAAAAAACCCTAGGTCTAAACATTATGAAGGGAATCAAGAATCTGACTGAATTCTAGGGACCTAATGGGTGAAAGGAACCCACTAGTGAAATTCCACAAACCTGGTGATGAATTTCACGGAGAAATCTGTCGATTTCGGGGCTGGAACTGACGAGAACTTGTTGCGTTCTTGGAGGGTTTTGGGTCGACTGTTTCTTTTCCTTTTGATCTGGTTTGAGTGATTTTTTTGTGAATGAATCGCTTAGGGAAAGATCTGATTAAGTTACTAGGCTTAAATTGACCAAAACTACATAGTTTATGGGTTAAACAATGTAGTTTAGGTGTCCAATGCATAGGGGAAAAGATCAAAACGACCCTAACTTAAAAGTTGTCGGGGCCAACAATGGGCCTGACCGACGGACCGTGGATGGACATACTGTCCGTCCTGTCATCTCGTCATTTGTCTTCAGAGAGTTGGGAACTGGGGTCTGAACCACGGACCTGGACCACGAACCGTGGTCCCATCTACGGTTCGTAGGTCCTGGCGTGGTTCTGGACTCTTTCTGAAATTTTTGGGTGGCCAGCCACGGACCCTTTCTACGGTCCGTGGTTCAGACCACAAGTCGTGGGTGGGCCTCGACGGTGGCATCTACAAGTTCTGAAGTTCTATAATTTTGGTCGTTTTCGAATACGGGGTGTTACATTATCTACCACTGGGAACATTTGTCCTCGAATGAAGTCTAAACTAGCCGAGTATGGAGGGAAGGAGCTGCAATCCCTACCATTAAGTATTAGAACTGAAATATGATCGAACTGAGTTCCAAGAACATGCAAATATGCTGAGAATGCAAGAACAACTGAAGGAACTAGATGTTGAGATTGATTTTACGTAAGAGTAAACTGAGAAGCTGGAGAGGAACTATTACATGAAGCTGAAACGGAATCAGAAGGAAAGAGATGAGGATATTTGGCCTTTTTGGCTGCTTCTGCTTCCCACGTAGCTCCCTCTACAGACTGACTCCTACACAAACCTTAACTGAAACGACTTCTTTATTTCTCAACCTACGAACCTGACGATCAAGAATTTCAACTGGCACCTCATCATAAGTGAGACTATCCTTCACATCCACACTTTATAATGGTACTATAGATGTCGGATCACCCACACACTTCTTCAATAATGAAATATGAAAGACCGGGTGAACCGCTGCTAGTTCTGCTGACAACTCTAACTTATAAACCACTTTACCAACCCTTTTCAAGATTTTGTAAGGATCCATATATCTAGGACTGAGTTTCCCTTTCTTGACAAATCTCATCACCCCCTTTATAGGTGACACTTTCAGAAAGACCCAATTCTCGATCTCAAATTCCAAGTCCCTTCTCCTTACATCTGCATAAGACTTTTGACTACTCTGAGCTGTCTTAAGTCGATCCCTGGTGAGCTGAAATTTTTCCATATCATCATGAACCGAATCTGGCCCTATCAAGGCTGCTTCACCTACTTCAAACCAACCAACTGAAGATCTACATCTACGCCCATACAATGCCTCGTAAGGGCCCATCTGAATACTCGAATGGTAGCTATTATTGTAGGTGAACTCTATGAGAAGTAGGTGATCATCCCAACTGCCCTTGAAATCGATCACGCAAGCTCTCAATATGTCCTCTAAGGTCTGAATGGTATGCTCTGCCTGACCATCTGTCTGTGGATGAAATGTTGTGCTAAGATTTACCTGAGTACCAAGACCTTTCTGAAATGATCTCCAGAAATGAGAGGTAAACTGAGGACCTCTATCTGAGATAATAGACAAAGGAACCCCATGTAACCTAACTATCTCATTAATGTAGAGTTTAGCGTAGTCATCAGCTGAATCTGTAGTCTTAACAGCCAAAAAGTGAGCGGACTTAGTAACTCTGTCTACTATTACCCAAATTGAGTCATGTTGTCTGCGAGTACGAGGTTAACCCGTAATGAAGTCCATGTTTATCACTTCCCACTTCCATGTAGTAATGTTAATCTCTTGAGTCATACCTCTTGGTTTCTGATGTTCTACCTTAACCTGTTGACAATTGGGGCACTTAGCCACAAAATCTGCTATGTCCCTCTACATGCCATTCCACCAAAAGACTTCCCGCAGATCACAACACATCTTAGTGGCACCTAGATGAATAGAATACCTGGAGTTATGGGCTTCGGTAAGGATCTGCTGCCTCAACTCACCCACCTTAGGAACACTAAAGTGAACCTGGTAACGAAGTACACCATCTCCCCCGGGAGAAAACCTCAACTTTCTGCTGATGAACTGCACCCTTCAATAGAAGCAATATAGGATCACTGTCTTGTTTTTCCTTAACCTTCGCTACCAGTGAAGACTCAGATCTATTCTGAACTAACACACCACCATCTTACATGTCCGTAAGGCCAACTCCTAAGCGAGAAAGCCGGTGAACATATTTTGCTAATTCCTTCCTTTCTAACTCAACATGAGCTACACTACCCGTAGATAATCTGCTAGGAGCATCAACCACTACATTGGCCTTACCTGGATGGTAAAGCACATTCATGTCATAGTCCTTGAGGAATTCAAGCCATCCTCTGGCGAAGATTCAACTCTTTCTGGGTGAACACATACTTGAGGCTCTTATGATCTATGAACACATCTACGTGAACACCATACAAGTAATGTCTCCAAATCTTTAGGGAAATACTATGGCTGCAAGCTCGAGGTCATGAGTTGGATAGTTCTTCTCATGTACCTTAAGTTGTCTAGAAGCATAATCTATAACCCTACCTCGTTGCATCAACACACAACCTAGGCCGACTCTGGATGCATCACAATAGATTACATAACCATATGAACCCTCTGGTAGAGTCAAAATAGGAGTTGTAGTTAACCTAGTTTTCAGTTCTGAGAAGATCTTCTCACACTCATCTAACCACTGAAACTTAATATTTTTCTAAGTCAACTTAGTCAATGGGGAAACTATGGATGAAAATCCTTCCACAAACCTTACGTAATAACCGGCTAAACCTAAGAAACTTCTGACATCTGTAGGAGAGGTGGGTCTGGGCCATTGCTTCACTTCCTTTTTTTTTTGAGAATTCACTCGGATCCGTTCGCTAGATACAATATGACCAAGGAAGCCAACTGATTGTAACCAAAACTCACATTTGCTAAACTTAGCGAATACCTGGTGATCTTTGAGAGTCTGCAAAACAACTCTCAGATGAATCACATGCTCCTCCTCATTCCTAGAGTAAATGAAGATATCATCAATGAAGACGATAACGAACAAGTCCAAATACTATTTGAACACCATGTTCATTAAGTCCATGAAAGCTGAAGGAGCATTGGTCAGTCCAAATGACATAACTACAAATTTATAATGACCATACCAAGTTCTGAAGGCTGTTTTTGGGAAGTCACTATCTCTGACTCTGAGCAATTGATAATCGGATCTGAGGCTATATTTGAAAAGTGACTAGCACCCTGAAGTTGGTCGAACAAGTCATCAATCCTGGGGATAGGGTACTTATTCTTGATTGTGACTTTGTTCAACTGCCGATAGTCAATGCACATCCTGAGAGAACCATCTTTCTTTATTACGAACAACACTGGAGCAACCCATGGAGAGTTACTAGGTTTGTGCTCTTTCCATTCCTTAAGCTCAGCTGGAGCCATTATGTAGGGAAGAATCAAAATAGGCTGGGTATCTGGAAGGAGATCAATTCCGAAGTTGATTTCCCTTTCGGGAGGACCTCCGGGAAGATCTTCTGGAAACACTTCTAGAAACTCATTTACTATAGGAACTAACTCGAGAGTTGGGGTTTCATAGTTTGAATCCTTAACCCGAACAAGATGATAAACATACCCTTTAGAGATCATCTTTCTGGCCTTAAGTTAAGAGATAAATTGACCCATAGGCACTGAGCTACTACCTTTCCATTCTAAGACTAACTCGTTTGGAAACTGAAAACGAACGATCATAGTTCTACAATCGAATGAGGCATAACAGGAATGTAACCAATCCATGCCTAGAATGATATCAAAATCTACCATTTCTAACTCGATAAGATCTGCTGAGGTTACTTTCTGAGAGTCTGTGACAGGGCAATTTCTGTATACCCGTCTAGCTATAACTGGGTCACCAATTGGAGTAGCGACTGAGAAGGGTTCTGAAAGAGATTCTGGACTGACACTGAAGTTTACTTGCTATATAGGGAGTTACAAAGGAAAGAGTAGTCCCTGGATCTAACAAAGCATAAACATCTAAATAAAAGACTCGTAATGTACCAAGGACCACATCACGAAAATCTTTTTGGTTCTAGCGAGCTTGGAGAGCATACAACCTATTCTGGCGTTGACCGCCACCTGTACCAGACGAAGTAACCTGTTGAGTTGGGAGACCTGCTGGTGCTGCTGGAGTTGTAGATTGAACACTATTAGTGTTACCTCCTTGTCCCTGTTTAGAAGAAGGGCAACCTCTCAACCTGTGACCAGACTGACCACATCCAAAACATCATTTCTTTCCTGCAAGACACTCACCCGGATGGTTCTTACCACACTTTGGACAAGTCGGGTAGGCCCTGTTACCCGAAGTACTCCCTTGAGACTTAGAGTCGATGCCCTACCTTTCTGATCTTGTCCAAACCTGGGGGATGGAGCACTAGCTGATGAAGGTGCTGGAGCTGAAGATTTCTACTGAAACTGTGAGTAATTTCCACCACCCGATATTTGTTGAGAGTACTCATAGTTGCCTGTTCTAGCCCTCTTATTGTCCTTAGATAGTTCTCTAAGATTATCTCCCTCAACCTTCTGAGCATGAGTCATGAGCCTAGAGATATTCATGTCCTCTAACAACATAGCATTTCTGCACTATGTCTTTACCAAGTCAGATAACCCAAATAGAAACTTACTCATTTGTCCCCTTTGATCGTCAACCATGTGTAGAGTATACCTCGAGAGTTGGGTGAACTTAAGTCCGTACTCTTGGACGTACATGGTACCTTGCCTCAAATTCATGAATTCTTGTGCCTTAGCCTTTCTCAACTCCCTTGGGGAGAACCTGTCCAAAAAGATCCAGTGAAACACTCACATGTCACAGGAGTTGCATCCATACCTCTGTTTTCTTTCCACTGAGTAAACCAAATGTGAGCTACATCCTTAAGATGGTAGGATGGCAATTCTACCTTATCATTTCCAGTCACTTACATCACTCCAAAGATTTTCTTAACCTCATAAATAAAGTTTTGGAGGTCCTCATCAACTTGCAACCCTAGAAACTCAGGCGGATACATCCTACCAAAATCTCGGATCTTAGATGCCATTGATCCACCATTAGCATTTGTAGGAACTGGAACCTGCTGATTGTTCTGATTGGCCACACTCTGAGCCAAAAGTTGGATAGCATTCTGAAACTATGCATTTGAAACCTCATGGTCTGGGACTGAAGGAACTGCGTTAGCGTTGCGGGCATTAGCATTCCTTGCATAAGCTCTATGAGGAGGCATGATCAGAAATACATAACGTTAAATTTGAAAGGAGATCATACCCACAAAAAATAAGAATAACAAGAAAGTGAAGTTTTTCCTAAAACACTTCGTAGCCTCCCCCTCATAGGTGTAGCGTGTTTCACACTCATGAAATGGACTCTACTTAGTGCATCTTTTCAGACATCTTAGGACTCTTAAACCTAAGGCTCGGATACCAAGTTTGTCACGCCTCGAGGATACCCCCTTGACGTAAATACGGGACCTAGGATCACGAGTGACCCCAAGCTAACCCTGAGCTGGCATATCAAAAGCATACTTAAACAACTGAACACTATGCGGGAGCATAAAACAAGAGATAAACTGAATGATGGGGAATACCCAAAAATAGATCTGAATATATAAATACTGAATCAGATTTAATGATACTGGACTACAACTCAAAATACAAAAGCTGAATCTATCTATGTCTGAAATAAGCCTCTAACTTACTAGAGATGCTGGGACATGCCCCCAACTAACTCTAGTAAACACTGAAACTAAAATGAAAGACTTAAATAGAAAACATATCTATTGTCCTCGAAGTATGATGACTCACCACTAATGCTGCTGAATCGGATCGGGAACAAATCTACACATGATCTGAATACTGAGGACCTGAGCGTACATCACGAAAAGAAGTAGCGCAGAGTATGCGCTAGTATTAAACAGCTACCTGAAGGGAATAAATCACTTTTAATTTTTACCCTAAATTCAACATTATCATTACTAATTAAAATAATAATTTTGCACTGTCATGTACATAACCTTTGATTATTATAAAAAAAATGATAATTTTTTTCCAGAACTTGTCCCGAAAAGTCAGTTACACGCTTAAAATATTATGACGACCGATTACACACCTTTACTACTTAAAAGTGAATTTAATATCACCCTAAGAGGTGTAACACCACTCTCACAGTATGTGGTGTATTACACTCGCTGCCACATCAGCGATACGTCAACACCATCTCAGAAATTATAATTTTTTATATCCTTTTTGTTTTTTTTTGTATTAATTAAATTTTATTTTGATAGCTATATTTTAAATTAATTAGTAAATTTCTCTAATAATTATATCTTCTTCATAGCAAAATTGCATAGAAGAAGCTTTCTACAATGGCCGCCAAGAAAACTTTCCAAAATTCGAAGTTTATTGGTATAGTGAAAGAATTTCTTCCGTTCCAAAATGAACCACAAGAAAACTGCTTCAGTTTCTTCCATTGACTGACCATGAAAATTGAGCTTCCAATTGCAAATATTTTTCAGATCCGAACACATTTATTTTTCTTTTCTCTATGTTCTTCATGGTGGTTTCTTAAAAGATAGGAATAATAGGAAAATAATTTTCTTCCCCTTTTCAATCAATCACTCATCTTGTTTACTAAAAAAATCTCACCATGGCTCTACGACTGAGAAACCCTCAAAATTTTACCCTGCCGATAACATAAACAAACACAAATCAAAACCCACAAATCTTAAGTGACCTAGTACTGTTTTGATTTCTTGCTGGGAGGTTTATGGGTAAAAAAGTGGTGTTTTTGAAGTAACTTGTTACTACATTGCTTCTTGTTACAGATTCACTTAAGCTTATTTGGGTGTGAAAAAGATGAGAAGGGTGAGGTATGAAGAAGAAGAGATATGGGGGTGGGTATTAGGAGAATTATGATTATTATTTTTACTTTAATGATTATCTGATGCACATGATTTGTTTTTATTTTATTTTATTTTGCCACATCAGTTTAATAAATTCACTTAATTAGTATAGGCATGTAATAGGTCATCATTGTCACGCCCCGAGACTACCCACGAGATGCGGACACGGGAACTAGAACCACAAGTGATCCCAAGCTAACCCTGCTGCCATGATCATGAGCATACAAAAGATAATAAACTGATGCGGAAGCTAAATCATAAATAAAATGAAAAGATGGGGAATACCCATATACTATAACTGAGGTAAATGATAACTGATGAGTTTAATACAAAGAAGATACTAACTCAATACTAAGTTGAATCTAACTATGTCTGAAAATAGCCTCTAACTGAATAGAAATAATGGAACAGACCCCAGCTAAGTCTAGAAAAAAACTGAAACTAAAGGACTAAAAATACTGAAAGAAACTCATGACTATTGTCCTCGGAGAATGAGGACTCACCACTGATTCTGCTGAACTGAAGATCGGGAACCGATCTAAGCGTGATCTGGATGCTGAGAACCTGAACCTACATCACGAGAA
>JAJOOO010026837.1:0-26173 GCA_029582685.1 Solanum piurae
ATGTGTAAAGATTTGATTTTTAGGTGTTTGGTCCTTGCCCATTTGCAGTTTGAATTGGTTCTGACGTAAATTCAATTAAAGCAAGTATGAATTGATGTATAGAGAAATCACTTTTATGTGTAAAGATTTGATTTTGTGGCATGTGGCTGCTGACCTGGTTGCAGTTTGATTTGATTCTGGCATTAAGTTTGATGAACTAGAATGAAATAACATATAAAGAAATCATTTTAATGTGTAACAATTCGATTTTGAGGTGGTTGTATGTTTGATCCATTTGCAGTTTGAGTTGATTCTCGGGTCCGAGAATGGAGGAGGGTGGTCTGAGTCAAAGTGGAGAAGAACCCAAATCATGGGATGAGCTTTACAATGTCAATCTGATGCCTTCAGAGATTTTTCTCAAGTTCAGAAAAGAAATTGAGGGCTATCGAGTTGGTGTTAACTTGGAGGTACTAATTTCTCACTAACCATCTATGTTAAGTTATCAACAACAAACCCAACGTAATCCCACAGGTGAAGTCTGGGGAGGGTAGAGTGTACGCACGGACCATCTATATTGTTAGTGATATATGAATAAACTACGTCTCAGTTCCAAACCAATTAGGGTTGATTATATGAATATGGTTCTTCCTTGATGCTTCCTTTGTTAATTAGTTTAGTGGGACTATTGTATTTAAAAGTTTCAAGACGTTTTGGGTTACTTTGAGCTTAACTCGGGTAATTGCACTTGTTAGTATGAGTTAATACAAGTGAGCAATCCTCTTTTCCTTGGATGGAGAAGGAGCAATTTACTTTTGCAAACAGAGTAAGTAGAAAATTAGTTATTGGTTAGATTTGTATATACCATCTGAAAATTTGGTTGTGGATGTACTGATCACTGGGCATTCAGTGCGCTGCCTGAACATATATAAAAAAAAATTGATGACAAGGGAAACCCCCGCTACCCTTTGGGTGCGCAAAGGGTAAAACCCCCGCTGCTATGCAATAACTCGCAAACCACACAGAAAAAATAACTTGCACTAGGAAACCCAGTGCGACGAGCTCGACCCAGAAAGCAAACCTGCATCCTGTGAAAGCTGGACTTTATCCTGCAATAAGCCCCATTTTTGTGTTTCCTTCACATATTTGAATACCTTTTCAAAATCTCACGTGAAACTTAAAATATCAGTTATGTCATTTCACTGTTAACATTCCCTATTTGCTATTGTTAATTGTTGAATAACTATGCTTCAATCCTAAAAAAGTTGCGATCGGTTGTATGAGTCCTCGCTTGCCATGTCACTCGATTTAAGCTTATCTCAGTGCTTGAGCATGTCCAACATATTTTACACTGTGAGGACTTATAAAAAATTGACTTGTTTTGTGTTGACTATCAGCCTATTGCAACTCGTCATTCAAGTTTGAGATCGGAAATATGAGCAAACTCATTTATATAGAGTTTGCTAATGTTAATGATTTGATACTTCACACATAATCTGATGTGAGATGGTTGTTGGGTGTGCGATCTACTTTATTCCAGTCAATTCATTAGTATAAAAGTTAATGCACAATACTGAAATCTGAATTGTAGACACAATATGCAAATTTACTGCATTAACGCTGTAGTTGTTGCTGAAATCACCTGAAAGGATATTGAGAGTAAGCATTTTAACTTTGTGTCTATGTTGGGTGTTTCTGGCTTTAACTCTTTTTCTATGATGTCTTTTGACTAGTTTTACAATGCCCCATACAATGAATATCTGGCTAAGCTGGTCTTAAAACCTTTAGCCCCTGAGCGGAGATGGAAGTTCATATATGAGCCTTTGCATCATGAAGTCCGCCTTCTTTCCAAGAAGATCCCAGTGACAAAATTTCTAAATCTTCAGGTTGAACTTTTTCAGCTTCTTCCCTACACTGTACTATTTCCGTTTCTTGTCAGCATAAAAGTTATAGGGTAACCGTTTGAACTTATACAGGTTGGTGTAGGCCATAGCTTTCAGTTGCAGGCAACTGGTTGGAAATGGAAGCTCACGACTTGTTTCGGCGGAGATGGTATCTCCAGCATCCGGAATAAAACATCTCTTGGATTATGTCCTGGTGTGGATTTCCGTTTTGGATGGAAAGCAGATTATGTATTTCCAGAAGTTACTGGGCAAGTTACTTTATCCTCATTTGCGCTTCACTTTAAAGAAAATCACCGGCTTCTTATACCTTGTAACGATATCTTGTAAGAAATAAAACTGACTGAAACTTGGTGGCTCTTTTACCTAACATGAAATTTGGGTTCCTTTTTCAGGGCTTTAGGCACTGGTGAACCGTTGTTCAATATGAATTCTGGACGACTACAAGCGTCACTGGATAGAGTGGAGGCCATCTTTTCCCAATAAGCACAGTCCATTCTTGGTATCGTCCCTGCTTATGCCTTCTATCATTCGGTGGTCTTTCATTTATCTGAATACTATGATATGAGGATTGCATAATAGAGCTGTCTCATCTTACTTTGCACGTAAACCATGCATCTGCCTTGGAAAACATAAATCACCTTGAGATTTTCATTTATGGAGTTTTAGACACCTCAAGGGACCTCATTATTCATCAACGAAGTTGCTACTTTTATGTTCTTTCCTCGGAAGCCATACTTTTATGATATCAGTTTTTGCTTTGTTCTTCTTTTGGGAGATAGGAGGTGGGCAGTCGTAGGGAGGAGAACGAAACACAAATATGTTCGGTATTTTAACATACTGTTGAATGTCAATGTCCTATTAAGAGTTGGCAAGGACGAAGGCTACTCTCTTAAATGTCTCCTTTCTACAGTACTGAGTGCTTTTAGTTGTTTGTTTCGACTTGGTTGATTGTCTCATTTTTCACTGAAATTACTTCATTACTACCGAACCTGTGTGTATCATCAGCAAGAACATTCTGGAAATTGGAAGGGGGACCTGCTGCCACTTTTTAGACCTTAGGACCCGAGTTTTTATAACTTTACGTGGTCTACTAGATTATGGGCCTAAACTAGTTAAAAATAGTAGCAGAGCACTGTTTTGTTAGAACTGTATAATAGCATCGGGTGCATAATTTTGAACTTAATTGCTTGAGTGTTTAAGATTAGTCGACACAATACCATACTTTACCAAAGAGTTTCTGACGAGCATGTAGGAAAGAAGTAGAGAGCTCATAAAATGGAAGATATGATCAATCACTGTGGGTTGTACAGTCAAGATTGTACATCATAATGGGTCGCCTTTGACGGGGATGTTCTGTTAAATGATGCTCGTGCTGAAAGTTTGATTATTTCGAGTTCTACCTTTACTTAGTCTGTTTGCTGTAACATAGGATGCTATCATCAAGTTCTATCTTGAGAACACATTGAATGTACAGTAATGTTGAAGACATCGTAATTACAACAACAAACCCAGTGTAATCCCATAAGTGGGGTTTGGGGAGGCTAGAGTATATGCAGACCTTACCTGTTTGTTTCTATATATATATATATATATATAACTAGACTGAAGTCGAATTTATCTTCATTTAACGATAGTACATTTGGTTTGTCTTGTGTTTCATTTGTAGGACATGTTATTGATGATATTGACATTTCCTAACAAATTATCGTCCTCCTAGAAAATGTTGAAGAAATGAGCGAGGGAGAGTTGGCTGACCACAGTTACGCAAGAGTACCAAAGGAGGCAGAGGCGGAACCAGGATTTTTAGGCTCATGGCACATATTTCTTTTTCTTCTTGCTAGATCTAAGAAGTTTATCACCACATTAGTTTTGAGGCAAATAATTTTTATATGTCTCCATCAATGAATTAGCCCAGATATATAGTGTGTTAATTTTCTCATTCAAATATTGTTATTGTACTTAAATTCAATTATTCTTGCTTTTGTTATCTGTCATCGGTTGTTTTATTATGTTTATATTACTCTACGAAGCGAAAATTTTGACTCCATTACTACTCATTGTAATTTTTATGAGTTTAAATGTTAGATTGTTGGACTAATATGCTACTAACAATAACAGAGATGATATGTCATACTGAGGGCATAAGTTAAAAAGAGCACTACAAAATATAGGCAACTAGTGCAAAATCATTGGTTTTTAATGTTTGCCCTCAAATTTTGTGGTATTTAATTTTTGACTTTTAACATTTTTAAGTAAAAATTAAGTGATCGAAATACCTTGGACACCAAAGTAATAAATGATTTTTGTTCGACATAAATTTATATTTTCATATCATAATATAATTAGAGAAAGGCAAAAATTCAGTTCAGAACCTATAAATTATGTCTGGTAAAAAGCAAACTTAGTTCTTATAGAGCTTTTATTGAGCTAGACAAAAGTTCATTTTCAAAATCCTTGTGATATGCAATAAAATACTTATGTCGAACGAAGCAAAAATTTTCAAAGTTATTACCTCCATTTACTTTTAATTGTCATAGTTTTCTTTTTAGAGCCAAACAATAATAACTTTGATTAACGTTTAACGATGTATTTTTTCATCATATTGATATGCAAAAAAAAATGAAATTTATAGTATTTTTCCTAAGTTTTTGAATATCTAAATTTTTTATTTAAAATATCAAATTAATATAATCTAATTTATCTTTAAAAATTACTCAAATTGACCTTTAATAATGTTAATTTTTTTCCTTTTTACTTTTTTCGTATGTATTTTCAAGAATCACCTTAGTTCTTTCCGCCGAGAAGAGCTGAAGGGATTTTCAGGTATAAGTTTCTCCGGCGAACTTCCTGGTGAGAGGAAAGTGAATTTGGGGTTTAATTTTCTCCGGCGAATTTCCCGGTGAGAGGAAAAAAAGGAACTGGTTCTGCAATCAACAGTATGCCAATCAAATGGTAAGGATTTTGAATTTCACTAAAAACTAACATTATTTGTTGATTTTGATGTGTTAGATTAAGTAATTTAAGTGTACAATTTGTGTGTTGCTAGGGTTTTGCACTGGCAGCCAAATGCAGGGACAACAGTGAACACTCAAATACTGACAGAAGTATCTCAGTGTGTTGAGAGCATTAATGGTGTTAAAGAAGGAAGGTGGAAAGATACTCTTAGTTTCTATAAACCCATGCTTAGAGGTATTTCATTGCTTAATAAACCATGTAGTTTAGTATCTTTACATTTTTTTTTGGTTATACCTGTGATTTACTGTAAAGGGTGGTCTTTTTTAATTTGGATTCCTTAAAAAGATTGGATTTTTGGGAAGGTTTCATCTTCTATAATATTGAAATGATTTGAGTCAAGAATAGAGTAAAATGGTCGAGGAGGATTCATATAGCCGAGCCCAAGTTTGTATAGTTAATTGATTGATTGGGCCTCTTCTGTGTGGCAGCCTTTCGGGAGAATGGTAACTCACAGAGGAAATTGGGGTGGGGTGGGGTGGGGTGGGGAAGCATTTTGAACATTTACAGGGTAATATTTTTGAGAAGGAACATTTACAGGGTAATTATATTACTAAAAATGAAGATTTGGGCAAGGATGTAAAGATTTACTGAGTGAACATTTTAAAAGAAAAGTTAGGACTCCCTTTGAGTTGAGCAGCCTCTAGTGAGGCCGAAAAAGGTGTCTTGTCCTTTGGCTTTTTGGAGAAAAACCCTGGCCTTTTAGGCTATATAACCGATGAACACATACATTGATATATATATGTTAGTATGAGTTTAAGTTATTCATTTACAAGCTAGTTAGGCTTGCTTGATAATGCATATCTTGTGCACTAGTGTACCTGTTTCAATCTCGCATGTCATTATCAAGAAATCTCTCGATTGGCCCGCTTGTCTACTTATCCACTTTAATACTTGGCTTTTGTCTGCTGCAATCTTCAAACTGATGACGTACATCTAACTTACACATTATGCATTGCCCTCTTTCCAGAAAGCAACCTTGCATGTCATTTTTTGTGGGTACTTTTGCACCTTAATAGGAGATTTGATAGTGGAGTGATTTTTTTTTATTAGTCGAACAAGCAAATTCACTAGAGTTTCCCCGAGATTTTCTGGGGATTTCACTTCAAGAACAGCCCAACAAGTATTACATGGTAATTAGAGGGCAACGGTTGATCATTGAAGCAGAGTCATCAATTCAGACGATAATGGAGAAGTTGCAGTCATACAAAACGAGGGTTGCACTTAATTTTGAGGTTTGTATTACTGAGATCTGCAAATTATTGTTCTTACTGTAGGAAGATGATTGACTTATCTAGCTTTATCTACAACCTTGGCTTTGTTATGAGTGATATCATCTGCATGTATTGTGCTTCAATGCTTCGTGAAGATTGAAGAACCCTTTTTTTTTATGAAGCAAGTGATATATAACATAATGGGCATCAAGAAGAGGCAGAGGAATACAAAAGATGTGAGTTTGACATCTCATTTACAAATGAGTGCTACAAAAACTATAGAGCTGACAAAAAACAAGGAAAAAAGTGCAACAAAACAAAAGAGCTAAGGAAATCCAAATGAAGAAGCCTATTGAAGTTGAAACCCAATCAAAACATCTGTTGTTCCTTTCATTCCAAATACACCAAAAAATGCTAGCAGGTACCATATTCCAGATTTTCCTGATGGTACTGTCAACTTTCTTTGAGCTCCAGCTCACATAGGCAGCTCTGACAGAGAAGGGCATAGCACAGTATAATCCAAAAATATTAAAGAACATGTGCCAGATATCTGAAGCTACTGGACAGTAGAGAAAAAGGTGGTTTATGGATTTTGAGGTTGACTGACATATGAAGCACTTGTTGTCCAACTGCAGACCCCTTTTAGATAGGTTGTCTTGCATGAGGCAGGCATCCTTTAAGACCAACCAACTGAATCAGCACACTTTGGAAGGAAGTTTTGTTTTCCAAACTAGTTTCCAGGGGCATAAATTAATCAACATGCTGTTTGAGCACATATCAGCATAACCAGCCTTGATAGAGTACATTCCACTCTTAGAGCTTTCCCATTTCATTTTGTCCTGTTGAGAGCTGGTAGTGCATCTTTCCAGTAGTTTCAGCATTTCTAAGTAACCCTGCAGTTTCCTTCTAAGAATTGGGCTCCATGTATTGCCTTCTCTGTTTCGTGCAACCTAAGAGTCTGGATTCCTTGCTATGAGAAAGAGATTTGGAAAAGCATCCTTAAGTATTGTACCCCCTGCCCATTTTTCAGTCCAAAACTGTGTTTGCCCCATCACCAATCTGAAAATAGACATCATTGGAGAGGGCTCCCCAAAGATTGTAAATGCTCTTCCATAATCCTGTGCCATGAGGTGTGCTAATAGCTTTAATGCACCAGTGACTGAATCTGCCATATTTTGCAATAATAATATCTTTCCATAAGGCAGCATCATCTTATGTAAACATTCAATGACATTTCATCAACATGCTTTTGTTATTTAAGGGTAAGTCTTTGACCCCCAGTCCTCCCAATTGCTTTTGGAAGTGTAACTTAACGTTCATTTCACCAGGTAAATCTTCTGATTAGTGCCATTTGCTTTCCATAGAAGATCTTCCACACTTTTATATAACCATTTTACTTTATAAAAGAAGTGAAGATAGAAGAACTTCAAGATGATAATTGTTTAACAGGCTACATGTTTCCTGAAATCATATATCACTCATAAAATAAAGTTTCAATTCTTATAGAGTTGTGTTATCCAGTTGGTTGGTCATTGGCCAACTATACTTTTTCAAACAGGACTCATTCATTTGAACTGGTCAAGTTTGTTCCTTGCAATACCAAAAGTATTATATGTTGTTGTGAAGGTTGCTTGCTATATCTATGGTGATTCTTAGAAGATATTTTTTGCAGACTTGTCATTGTTTGCCTTGCTTTGGTTTATCCTTCAGAATTCTAAAAAAGGACTTACTTAGCACTACTTCATAATACTCATTAGTGTATTTGACTTATATAGGGGTTTCAGTATCAACTTGGTGACTTTCAGCTGCGAGTGGGAAAAGTTGTTACAATACACTCTGAGAACTTGAGGGGAATAGTTATGGAGGTATGAATACCTTCAGAAATTTCTTCTCAATTGAATGCTTGTCATGTGGTTAAGCCTTTTTTTTTGGAACATAACTATGTAGGATTTCTGTGATCTATTATGCTTTTAATTCTGCCTGGAGAGGAATTCTTTTATTGAGCTTTACCTAGAAAAATAATCACTGCGTGTGTCCTCTTAATGCTAAAAGATGTGACGTAAGCATATTTTCACATTAAAAGCAGTGATGGAAAAAATGAAGGTACAATCAAATGGATAAGAATCAAGTCAATAGTTGTTGGTGTCTCTAGGGGCAGCATGCTTTAGGTATCACATGTGACACTGTGTGGGAACTATCTTGTTGTCCAGCTGACCCCAACTTTGAATAAGGAGAGTTGTTATTGATCGATGGCTAGTCTAAAAATAGTCGAATTATACTGATGTTCTTGAAATGCTGATAGAGACTATGATTATCTCATCAGTATGTACTGTTTGATGGACTGATGTTGCCTAGTTCTTAACTTCCCAGTGTGTTTCTCCACAAATTTTAAGCAGTTTCTGTTGTGAGAATGCTGGTCTCAATGATTGTTTCTTTTGTAGATGGAGTATCTTCCTATTTCCTCATGGGAGACATCGCACCAAATTATGGGTGAATTCTTCGACATATGGCAAGAAGCTCTTGGAAAACGATCATTACCAGGTCATTTTGTGCATGTTGAACCAAATTTTTCAGAGTATGGTCTCTCTGATCAATACACTTCACAGCACACAGCTGTACAGTATGCTAGCATCATGGCTCAAATGATAGCAACTGCTCAATCATCACAACCGATGAGAAATTAGAATGTAGCATGATGTTCTGTTGACAGTATAACATTTTGGCCTTGGTACCTGTTGTATTTTCAACACACAAAAACATTAGAAGAAACTGAAGTGTTTTGAAAACCAGGTCATTATGATGCTACTACTGCTGCCTTGTATAGAACGTTAAAGACGGATCTACAAGTAGTAAGAAACTGAAGTGTTTCGTTGATTTTAACCTTGGCCTCAAGCAACATAGCGATTACTGATATCCAAAAAGTGTGCTTTCTTTAAATTCTGCTTTACTCTTTTTCTGTTCAGGAGCAAATTCGGAATAAGCAGGTAAAACGCGATGTCGATATATAGCTACTCCTTATATACTTGCAACTAAAACCCAGAATCTCAGTACAGAGCAAGCTTAGAGCTAGTATGGTTTCAAATCAGTGTAATTTCTTTTCCTTTTACTTTGTGAGATGAAAGGGAAATGCTTGTTTGTCTGAAGAACTTTATGGACTTTGGAGAGTTAAAGCTTTCTTCTTCAATTATTATTTTTTTGCTCAAAAAGGATACATATTATACATGTTAATTACTATAGAAAATTTTATTAAACTTGAATCATTTAAATTCCATCACCATTAAAGATGGCAATTGGCGGGTGGGACGGAGTGGGAAACTCATAAATAGGGTGGAGTATTACATATCTAAATACCCCAATTAGTCTCCATTGTGTCAGTTTAACACTTCAACTTAAGATGATCATCTAGACACCTCCCACAACACAATGGGAATGAATTGGAGCGTTTAGTTATCAATTAAGATCAAGTTGGAGTATTTACTTGTCAAATGCGGCCAAGTTTATGTATTATGCCAAATGATGAAAACTTTGCCTACATGTGTCTAGAACCATAAACTTAAAATCTTGAATACACCTTTTGATCTTTCGATGTCATCCAATATTGGACACATGGTCTTTGGGAAAACAACCTTGTAAGCTTTGGCAATGGCAATAAAATGACTAATTTACAGTGAAAGCAAATTGTTAGAACAGATTCATCCAAAAGAAACCTAATATTGGAAGAAAAGATATGAGATAAATAGCAGTGGAAAAAACTTTACAAAGCTGAAAGTCTGAAAGATGAGCAAACGTCTGAGATTAATCTGTACATGTGCAGATGGGACCATTAGGTTTTCCAAGAATGGCACAAGGTCCGAGGAAGAGCCGAACCACAAGGATCTATTGTACACAGCAAAAGATCTAGCAGTTAGTCAGGCTGAACTATTCACGCATTTGAATCTTCAGTGTGGTTATTTTTTTCTGCAGTTCCAAGTTTGACATCCTTTCCAGCTCCAAAGCACGTTCGAGCTTTTATCCAGCCAAGAAAAAAAACATTTGGTGTAATAGAGGAAAAAGAAACGACAATATTATAGCAATGAACCATAAATAAGTACTACCTTAGCTGCTCGGCTGCTCCATTCTCCCAGAATAGCTCTGAGTCTCTCGTTTTCTTCTACATACTGTTTTAGAGAGAGAGAGATGTCATGCACCTTTCTTCGGAAAAAAGAGGCATGATGAGCAAGCGAGACTGCGAGAGCCCAAATACTATACAAGACATACAATGAAGATAGAATAAACCTAGATGTGATCGATTAGGTGGTTGTTGTATAAGACTTGTGTAGCGGACCACATTTAACAATTTAGATAAAACTTGATATGACAGTTGAGAAACAGCAAACTAATTAACAGGGAAGCAAAGAGACCAAAGAAATAAAGAAGAATGTGCTAAATCCTTTCAAAATGGTCCACTTTTATTCGGCCGATAAATGACTACATGAAAAACTAATACTACAATGTAATTTTATAACAAGTTCATTATTAATAGCAAAAAAGTTCCAATTGCTTAAGGTTACTTGACTTTTAAAGCACACCTGATTGTTTGCATTGCGAATACGCTGAATCTCGGCATCCTTCTCCTCTACAATAGATCGAGCAAGCCTCAGCTCAGATTGTAATTGATTCATCTGAAACCCACAAGTATTTAGTAGAAGAGGTAAAAGGATAAAACAAGATGCGCTAAACTTCCAGTTTGAAGTGAGAAAAGAAATTTTATTCTAAATATAAAAACTTCTTCCATCACAATACAGACATGCAATTGCACGTGTGTTATTCAGAACCATAGGTCTGTTGGAAATGAAAAAGGACAAAACTGCATGTCACATATTACCTCAGCTTTGAGTGTACGTAACTCTTGATCTCGAGTTGCCAACAGATGAGCAAGATCTACCTGGAAGAACCAAGACAAGTCGTTAACTTCATCACTTTCAAAACTTAATCCCAAATTCAAGTGATTAATGACTATTCAAGGTGGCTAATCTCATTATCAGCAGTCCCATGTCATACAGTTATCAATTTTTCTTTCAGAAAAAAATATCGTGAGAGAATCATCAAGGATGTGAATGCTAGTGTATGCAATGCCGTTCTCAGCATCTATGACATTTCCTTCTTTTTGAATTTTTTTTCCCCTTTCAGTTGCTACGAGATACTACTTGTTCAGTTCGTCAAAACTCATTGACATGAGTGATCAAAATGATAGGATCGGGGCCAAGGTTTAACACGCCTACTAATAGGACAGAAAAGCTGGATGATCATCTTAAACAGACAGTACCTCCACTAAGATCTTACTCATGTTTCTCAAGTTCTTCCATTTTCCCGTTCTATTTGTATAGCTTAAAAACAATCAACTTGCCATGCAGCCCAACAAGTACATTTTGTTTCTTTCCAAGATAATACAGAAACAGCAGAAACTCATACCTGAGGTGCAGTCCCATCATTAGACCTTTCGAATTTGCTTAAGGTTTCTTGCAGTCTAAGAATCTAGAAGAAAAAGGATTAAATTAACTCGAGAAAAGAAAGAAAAATTTCCATAAGAAACAATCAGGATTAAAATCCATTTGTTCATAAGAGATATATACATCCTGAAGAGACAAGACGTATAAATGTCTAGACGTGTACTTTCTTTCCAAGAAAAGCAGGTCATTCTTAACTTATACTAATAAATATACTTCTATATTTCAATAAAAAAAATATACTTCTATGTGTTATTAATTACTACTTGATTTACCAACTAATATAGAGCAGCCCAAAGTCCAGTTTCTACATCCTTCCCAACCCCCAAAAAGTTTGAGAAGCATATTGCCAGTGAGATCTTGGAGTTTCTTATAACTGCTTACCTCCTCACCCAAAAAGTGTATATTTTCTTGCTGATATTGCAACAACGCCATCTGCTGATCTGACAGTCGACCACCGTCCTGGTACCTGTACAACAGAAGGCTCTTAGCAAAATCATCATTTTATCATCTAGAAGCAGTGGTGAAAAAATATCTAGAAGCATTGAAGCTTTCTTCTATCTCTTCTCAAAAGTCCTATTTGAGGGCCATAAAGATAGTCGCAATGAATAAAAGTACAAATCCCTGTTGCATATAATGATTGGTTTGGGAAAGACAAAAAAATACTTGGGATTTATTATTTTAGCATCGGCTATTCCTCTCAAGGCCTCCCACTTCCCCAACTGCCAAATGCTTGATCATATCAGAGATCAAATAAGATATCATGTCGCAAAAACACTTATTAGTTACTAACTATATCATTAAACATGAACTCAAGCAAAGATGACAATATTGTCAATCCCAATTTGTTTGACCCAACTCAGTTTTGGTCATTCCAACTCATTTTACCCCTTCCTCTAATGCAAAGATCCCCACCATCAAGATCTACACTTGCCATAAATAAATACTTCTTTATATTCTTATAGCTTTGATATCACATTTTTCAAGAAAATTCCCCACTTCCCCAGTTTTCAACTACACACCTCTAACAAACTGCAATTAACAAAATCTAGTAAAGCTTTTCAGAGTTATCTATATAGGGACTAGGAGAGTAATTTGACTTGCCAAACACATTGCAGTTTTTGTTTCCTTGTCAAGTAGAGTAGAACATAATTTTTTGATACATTTACAGACTCAAAAAGAGAAGTGTGTTGAAGTCATTTTTTAATTAAAATAACAGACTAAAAAAGCACAGAAATTACACCCACATAGCACCTTGTTGTAAATAGAATCATGGAAGAGCCCTCCATTATCCTATACAAATTTAGGGCCTGATTGGATGGCCACCTTGTAATTGAATTAGGGCGTAATTGGGTGTAATTACCCTTTTAACGACTGGCCAAGTAATTACTTCGTCAGCATGGAATTGGGTGTAGTTGAGGGGAGTAATTACAGTTTCCAGTTCTCAAGAGGAGCAAAGAATTGGAAGTAATTACAAAGTCTAATTACCAGATGGCTTTTCAAATTCTTTCTTGTTTCATTTTTAATATTTCTTATACACATATATGTTTGTCACGCATTAAAACTCATTTACATGTTCATATGAAAAAAATAAATTACAATTAGATTTTATTGAAAATAAAAGAATATTCAACTATGTAATTACATGCAACCAAACATGAGATTGAGTATCACCCTGTAATTACTATGTTGTGTAGCTATTAGGTTGTGTGATTACTAGTTTTCAAACGGCCATGTAATCAGATAGTGTATTCAAGCATGCCCTAAAGGTAAAGTAACAGTCACCCAATTATTGGACAAAATGTTTCTCCATAATCAGACTGTAAACCTGAGAGGTACCTCAAACCTTCCAGAGAACTTGATGGTTGAAGTGGAGAATAAAGTGACTTTAAAACATCGGGCTGGGAATCCAATGAATTGTACTGGTGAACGCAACCTGAAGAGAGTAGAAGGTTTAATTGACTTTATTTTGCATCTGCACTTTCTAATAATATAGAACAGGTTGGAATTTCTAATAGGTCATTTAAAAGACAGAAAAACTATTTTCAAATTCTCAAACATGAAGATGCTTTATGTTTTAACATCATCTCTCAAACATGCAATTCAGTAGGAGTCTTCTCTAGACGGTTAAGGGGTTTAAAAATGATGAAATTTTACCAAGGAAATTGACTTTTGTTAAAAGCAACCCCTAAAGGAGGTTACTCACCAATATAGACTGTCATGAAAGAACTAACACATACTACTTCTGTCAGCATGACGATCCTACAAAAATGAAGCAAGTTCAGAAAACATCACAAATAATAAATATATAAACTTCAATACCACAGTTATAGCCCATGCAACCTCCAACTTTGCATGTCACTTAAGGAACAGAAATGCGATCAGATATATATACACATCCTTGAGGTCCTAATATTTTGATAATTGTAAAGCCTAGAAGCTGCCTTTACATTGAGCCTGAACCAGTGAAACCTTCAAGCTCTTTCTTCTTCCACCCATGAATGACAACTTCAAGGATTTAAATGAACTTATATTTGGGGAACTAAGATCAAGTTCATGTGCTACATCCACCCCACAAATCTGACATTTTTGGTCCTAATTTTTTGTGGATTCAACAGAACATATTGATATATGATTTATCAAATCCACCTCAACTGTTTTCAGTCCTTGAAGTGGATATCTCTAAACCAAAGCGAGAACGGCAGCTGTTTAGAATTTACCCTCTGCCTCAGTACATCTTCATCTGTGCAAGTCTGGAAAATGTGTCTATATTACTAAAAAGTTCACATTCATCTGCTTTTAGTCCTTGAGGTGGAGCTCTCTAAACTAAAGTGAAAATGGCAGCAACTTATATTTTACCGTCTTCCTCATTACACTGTACATTTGTGAGAGTTTTCTGGGAAATACCGCTACTTGAAAATTTCAGGTTGTATAGTTAAGATGTTTCTTTTTTAATTCTTATTTCAAAACAAAGCAAATTAAAATAAGAATTAGAGAGATTCAGTTCCTTTACCTTTTTCATGTTAGAACCTGGCGACCAATACTTAAAGCTCCAAGAAAGTCCATATATGACTCCTTGAGAGTCTCATTTTCCTCGTCTACAACTTATCTATGGACAGTAAATAAAGTTATTATTCCCCATCATACTTCCATATTTTAAGTTTCTTCACCTATCCAAACTTGAAATCCTAAAGATTTTGAAGGGCTTTTTATAAATTTTATCCTCAAAACCACCTCACTGACTTGAATGCTACCTCGCCTAAAAGTGTCTAGCATAACTTAGATTTAACATTTATGTTTTGCTAAAAGATAGCTGTATCATAGAACACCTAGATAAAGATATAATTTACTCATGCATAATACATCAGAAATTATCCTCAAATTAAGAAGGAAAAAGTCGCCCGGGACCATTTCAATACTGAAAGTTGCTAAATAAACATCTCTTTATGCAAGGAGCTGCACAGAACTAAGAAAATCGATGTAGCCAATTTCTTGGAATGTAAACCTGAATAGTGTCAACATAGAGAGGATGCCAATATGTGGGTCCCAAACCATGACAAGCAGCATCGCAGCAGTTCCTGTAATTGAAGTGTTTCAAATGGATATTCGTTTTAAAAGAAACAAAAGGAAAATAATTCTTACTTTTTTAAAACAATTACGGAAGCAACTTAGAATTAAACTAGTTAGTTGTTCCTGAAGTATTATTCAAATGACAGACGAATCTGACAAGAAATTACAACAGTACAGCTTTCTTTAAAAAGAAAAAAAATAATAGTCTTAGCTTGTTTCATGCACACATTTTGATCTCTTGAATATTAGTATCTTTTAAGCTCGGTGTTCATTAATTACTTCACACTCAGATTTATCAGCTTCTCTTTTCCCTTATGGGAGCTATAGTGGAGGATTGAGAAGGTCCAAGATCAGATCCTCATGTGCAAATTAACAGATCATACATAGAAAATAATTGTAATTTCTGTAAGAAAATAGCAGAGATGCAATTCACTTATAGCAGATTAGTTGGCATGATAGGTGATTTCTTCCCATCTGCCTAAGTCTTGTGGCAGAGTTAAACCAACAATTGTGTTGGTGGGAGGTAGCAAGTACCGGTGGAATAGTTGAGTTGCACACAAGCTAGCCCAGACACCACCGTCATAAGAAAAATAGTTGAAAACTAACAGCAAGATTTGATTTGACCACAGATTTGTGGTAGAGATGATCAAAACTAATTCAGAAAAGGATAGTAAAAGAAAAGACTGCCGCATAAACTAGAGAATCAGGTAATGCATACCATATGCGATTGTAGCAAATGGTAGGCGAATAATATGCTTCAGTTTCTGGCTGAAAATATAGTACCCCTACAAAATTAAAGTTCATATTATTGCAAATATTAGAAATTGTTGTTTATAGAACATATGATTTTGAATGAAGACGCTAAAATGAAGATGTTCTATATTGATAGCTGATATATATCAGTAAATTATATTTCCCATCCAAGTAAAGTTACCAAAAGTCTTTCATACAACAAAAAAGAAAGATATCAGGAACCCTGAGAATATGTATCTGAATTGTAGAGCAGAGAAGTTGCCAACTCGCTTAACTGAATTTCGTTACTTTGTACCCACAGAATAGAAAGGAGAAAGAAAACAAATAGCAAAAGCTTGAAATCCATATGCGACTCAATTCTTCCCTCTGCTTAAAAAGTACAATTCATGATTTCCTAGATCCATTTTCAAGGTCTTAGGCCCTCCTACAATTTGCCTCCAGTGAGATTATGCTCTACCTCATTTGGGAAACCTTTAGTTCCATACAGTTTGTAAATCAGGTTCTTTGACCATACTGATCTGTTTCTCCAGCTTACTGGTACCGCCCACTTTGGACACCCAACAGAGTGCATACTAAGGAATGACACTTGAATAATATGATTTTTTCGGCACCATAACATCATTAATATGCCAAAGACCCCACAAGTAGATGATTTCTACCAAGATTATATACAAGGAGAGAATCTTTTTTTTTTGATAACTAAGTATAGATAAGGAGAGATTTTTAACTCCATGTTTTCTTCTGAGCGCATGTCAGAAGAGAAGGGTGAGGTATGGATGAAACTTATGTCAATGAGGTCATATATTCATTTATAGCTAAGAAATCTTGAAATTGCCCTTCCAGTGTTGTTTTTAACTCTCTTCCCCAATAACTCTCATCTCAAGCTACATATTGAAAGAATAATATTTATCATTAATGGCCATTTCAACAACAAAACCTTGATCTCAAGCTAGTTGGGCTCCATACATATTATTATCATGAAAAATAGTAAAAACACTGACCTGTAACCGTATTTTCCTGACTTGATAGACCAAATATTGCTGAAAAATGCCTACAGAGGGAAGTCACATGCTGGAAAAATTAGAGCTACAGAGGGAAGTCACATGCTGGAAAAATACAATGAAATGCAGGAGATTTAAATCTTATGATTTGCTGAAAGCATATGAAAGAAGACAGAGAATGTGACTTCAAGCGCACCTGTGACAACAAGGAGGGCAACATTACAGCTGCAAAGAAGTGGGAACACTAATCCTTTTATCGGGTGAAATATCCATGTAGCTCCCACCGCCAAAACAGCAAAGCCTGCCTACAATTTGTCATAATTAGTTCACCTAGAAGGTGGCTAAATTTGCATCTTTGTCACAGACACCAAGAATTCATGAACTGATACTTGCCAATAAGAAACAGTACAAAATACTCCCAATAAGGCTCGTAGGCTTCCTATGACCTGATAGAGGTGCTTCATGCAGTACGTCCACGAACCTACAGTTGAACAAGCAGCATAATTAGTAATTAGAAAGAGAAGTTGAAGTATTAAGTCAAAACAGGAATAACCTATTGTTTAGTCTCATCATTTAACTTGAATAGTCATATGATTCCCAAGAGACATCTCTACTTTGCTTACACACAACTGTATACCATCCTAGTTCACCCCCTCCATTCCCTTAATTTATTCAATTCCTTAGGGATACTCTCACAAATTACAGCCGCTTAGTGTCTAGGTTCAGACTTCAAAGATCATTAGAGTATAGTCACTCAGAGAATTACAAGAAAATCATTAATATTTGGAAGGAGCTCATATAAGAAACTCAAATCAACTATACCTCAATCCCAAATTGGTTGGGATGGACTATATGAGTCCTCTGTATCCATGTTATTCTATTTAGACCATTCCATTCCAAGCCAATGTTGCACATACCTAGTTGGCAACATCCCAACAAATTAGTATTGGAGGTTTTAACATGGGAAGAAAATAGAAATCACCAATTCTCTCTGTCTCATTAAATGTGGCATACTTCTCATTTATGTGATTTACTTTCTTTCTAAGTTTGTCCCTGAACGAATGACAACTTTATGTATGTATAACCAATTTAACTTTAAACTTCACACTTTACCCTAAATGAGATGATTTATAGTCATCCCACTTGCTGGGACTACACTGGGTATGACGATATGTTGTTGTTGTTGTTGTTGAGATGATTTCTAGTCACATAAATGTGTTTGGTTTTAAACCATAAGATTCGAAAGTCTTTAGTTTTTTCTTAAACTTCATTCCTATCAAACACCGCCATATAAATTGAAATGGAAGGAGTAATATTTTCTGTCAGTTGACCACAAAATACTCTATTGGAAATACCCTCTCTACCTTCATAAGGTAGGGGTAAGGTTGCATACACACCACCCTTCCCCCTTCCCAGACCCAACTAATGGAATTACACTAGGTATATTGTTGTTGTTGTTAGTTGAACACGAATTACAATAGCGCCTTTGCAAATTGCTTGCGAATCAACATGAGCACACCTTGATTAGTTTACTAGGTAGAGGTTATCTTTTTTTTAATGAATACTAGGTAGATGTTATCTTCAATCAACACAAGTATTGGGTAACTCTACCCATCAAGGTATAATTAGCCGGAGGAGTACACCTAGTGTCGCATCTGCAAGGATTCCAGCCTTGATCCCAACTCCCTACGTTATTACTCATCTCTTCAACCACTAGGAATCCCTTATGGATAATGTTACAGTCTGAATAAGAGAACTCAACCCAAAAGACTACCTATTAGATGGGAGAGTTCATTGAGCCTATAAATTCATTACTATGTCTCTGTTTAGTCAATGAGGAACAATTGACACACGACAATTCTGCTTGCTTGAGGACCAACGACTTTGTTGATCACGACTGGCACCACTTCTTTTTAATCCAGGCTGGCACTCTTAGAACCCCTCTGGCCAAGTTGGTCACGACTGGCATCTCATTCTTTTTTTCTTTATTGTGCTCAGTTGATCACAACCGGCACCCCACTTGGATCTAGGCTACCACTGCTGGCACTCTACTAGTTGGTCACATCTGGCACCCTTCTAGATCGATACCCACTCTTAGTGGTCTATTAGGCCATCACTTCGAGTCTCAGTCTCAAGCATTAATTGACCTGTCCTAATATCAATTGTTGTAGACTGACAGGAGAGCGCAATCCAAAAGACTAGATTATTAGGTGGAAGATGTCCATTCAACATAAAAAATCATTACTATTTCTCTTATAATACATAGATGGTGATAGTTCAGGTAAGAAAAGAAAAAGGGAACAACCGATTGTTGAAGTGTGAAACTCGCGAAAAAAGTGATAGTTCAAGTGTTCTTTTGTCCATTATCTCTCAAATTAACTTGGGAGTAAAAAGATCAAAACTTTGGAACAGAATTGCGTCATTTTGAGGATTTGGGCAATGTAAATAGTTCTGGTGTTGCAAACTGTGTTACATGCCAGTGGATTTGTAACTTTTGGTTTTGGTACCTTCTTGGTACTTAGTTAATAAACCTTTACCTTATCAAAAGAAAAAAAAACTGTGTTACATGCCAGGGGAAATGTACTGCTTGGTAAAATGTGGATCTGACAAGCAGGGAACTTGTGGGCTGAAGTTATATGATTGTGATGCTTGCAATTGAAAGTTGTTTTGTCTTAGAAATTGCTTTTTGTATATATAAGTAGTAGTGTTTCTCTTCTTCTGATTCTTACAAAAAAAAAAAAAAAAGTATATATGAGTTTACTCCGTATAGGTGCAGTCAGTAAGTAGTCGTTGCACTTAAAACTACTTGTCTAATATCTGTGTTGAATCGAATTATATATGAGTTTTCCTACCATTTAAGAAGATTATGGGCTTTGTGAGTTCTATGAAAAGAAATTCTTTGGTATGCCAGAAGCTACCTAATTTTTTTGTGTGGAAATGTGGCTTAGAAAAGGTGTGAGACTCTTCTATTGAAGGTCTCGTAGTTTCTTATTCTTCAATTACTGCTACAACCTGTTGTTTCTTGTCTTCATTTATCACATTAGTCTACTATGTATGGTGTATTACACTTTCTCTATTATTTGTCATGCATTATCTACCTTTGTAGTGTCTTTTTAAAACTGCCTTGTCATGTATCACTCGGTCTTTCGAAAACAAACCTCTGTATCTCTACAAGGTGGCGATAAAATTTGCATACACTCTACCCTCCCCAGACCCATTCATGAAAATACATTGGATATGTAGAAATTGTTGTTGAGTGCCAATTGACACACAACGAGTCACCCCTTGGAAAACTATCATAACGACGCCCTTCACTTCCCAAAATCAAGGTTTCCTCAACCAAATTACAGTCCCCCTTTCAACCAGTTCAAATCCCTAATTCATTTTTCTAAAAAAACGAATATGATCCCCAAAAATGAAATAGTACAAGTATTTTAGTGATTTTTTAGGTTGTTGAGCTAGAAAATGATGAATTACTAAATTACAAAGCATTTACTTAGCAGATAATTAACAAAATATGATATATTTGAAATTCCAAGTACAAATTACAATCAGTATAATAAATTGGAGGATTTTTTTGCACTTACAGACTGTTTTCGTCTGGTGATTCTGAAATTAAAGAAGAATGTATTTCCGTAGACATCTTCTTCTTCGTCGTCTTCGTCTTCGTCTAGCTCGAACGAATTTTTGCCTTCATAATATTTACAGTTTCTTCAAAAACCATTTCGCATACCTTGAAAATGACAAAAATGGTGGAGAAGAGAAGGCAAGGGCCGGGTCGGGTCGGGGGACAAAATACAACTCGGCCGGTTTTAGACCCGGAGTTGGTTACCGGGTTCAATCGAGTCGGGTTGGGCTAGTTTGGATACTTGATTTAGAGGTCGTGCGATACTATCTATCTCGATTGTTTATGGGTTATTGGTTAGAAATTTTGATTCGAATAAATCTGGTGTAGATAAAGCTATTTAACTAAGTTTTGCTCTATTTTAGAGGATTTATTTGGTCCAAATAAAAAATGATAGATCAAAATTAGATTTCTGACAATTATAGTATGTCAAATTTTAGAAATGTAATATATCAAAAAAGAAAAGAAAATTGTAATATAAATAAACCAAAATAGTAAATAAAAAAGATATACGAAATGTACATCCAAATATGAGCTCTTGTTAAGTTTTATGGTAATTCTCGTTAAATCTAACTATCAGGATTTATTAGTATAAAAAAATATTTACTTTGATAAATATAATAGACAAAACTATTCAAAATTATATTTACATGAACATTTTAAACATATTCTAGACACAAGGGACTATTTTTATTCTTTTTTCTTTTATAAATTATTTTTTGAGTCATTTTTCATGTTTAATTTACTTCTTTTTTAAATAGTAAAAATCGATCAAAACTCTTTATCCTATTCGGACAAACAAAAAAATGTCAATAAGAGAAAGGCACAAATAATGTTTATGATCAAAACTCTTTATCCTAATGTTTATGCTCAAATAATGTTGTACTTGCTTATTTTATAATTGTACCTTTAATTATTGGACAATTTAACCCAACCATTACTTATCTCTCAGTCGAAATGTTACTTTCATTTAGGCCCATTTACTTTTCCTCATCTCATGTGTTTTCTGATTTTCATTTATCATGTGTTTTCAATATAAGTTTTGTATCTAATTCTTTTGTTCAACCTTTTATACTTCTTGAAATTTAACTACTACATTTATTATAAATATATTAGAGGTACAACCTTTTTTTTTAAAAAAATATTTAGTTGACTCTTAAAATTTTATCATTGTCATATGAATTGGAACAAATGAAATAATATTTATTATTATTAAAATTACATAAAAGATGTTATAAATCAGTACTTGCTTATTTTATAATTGTACCTTTAATTATGGGGAAATTTTCAAAATGTCAATATTTTGACATTTAATAGGTTTCCTTAGCCACACTTTTAATATTTATCTAAAATATCAATAATTTAGTTTGTTATGTATTTGATTTATGTATTTTTTATTTGTTTGATTTTCAAGATTACAATTATTTAGAAAGGAGAAAATCAAGGGAGAATATTTTTTTAAAAAGGAACATATCACTAAAATTCTCATCAGTTACAATTTCAAAAAAAAACCCTTTTTCATTCGATTGGATCAACTTTCCTTTTTATTATGTTTTCATTATAATTGTATACCAATAATTTTTACATTTTATGTGCTCACTTTACCATTCAAATTAAAATTGATTTTTTTACTTTCATAGTGAAAACTACAAATTGTATTTCAATGATCAAAATTGTATTACATGACTGGCAAATATATTTTTCTTTTATTTGTATTACAAAAATATTACCGATTGTATCTCAATATAATCTAATCATTACATATGAATATGATTTATGAAAGGATACAAGATTCTGGAAAAAAAAATAGCATACATGGTGAAAATAATACAATCTGTTGAGGAAGGATATAATATTCTAAAAAAATAAATACAAATTGACTATGAAAGAAATAAGGATACAAGATTCTGGAAAACAAATAGCATACATAGTGAAAATAATACAATCTCTGGAGGAAGGATACAATGTTCTAAAAAAAATACAAATTGATTGTTAAAAAAATAGGATACATATATGCTTAAGAAATACAAATCCATTTGACATACTTATTTGAATGACTACAAACTAAAAAAGAAATACAATGTTCTTAATAAAAATACAAATGATGAGTAAAAGAAAAACAATTGACAAACAAAAATTAATATGAATACAATTTTGCAACATTCTTCTCTGACTCTCTCTTTCTTCCTCCTACTATGTTCCTTTTTCCAAAAAAATTCACCAAATCCAAATCTGAATTTTTATTCACTTGTGCATTAGTAACCCTATAAGAAAAATTTGAAATTATTAAATATGAATATATAAAAAAATCAAACAACAAATTATGTATGAATGCTAATGTAGATTACTACAAATTACAATCTACTAAATCTAAAATATGAAAACAAAATCACAAAAAAATAGAACAATAGTGTTTAAAATACTAAAAATCCGAAATGCATAAATATTTGATGAGTATGTTAACAAGCTCACATAAAAATCGAAAAAATGACAAAAAATCGGTAATACATACAATCCAAAATTCAACATAAGATGTAATTTTGAAAACAAAATCTCATGAAATCTCGCAAAATAAATGATGACTTCGAAAATACCTTTATCAATTGAGAGATTTCTTGAATTAATTGATAGATTTGAACAAATTGGTATGAACTTGAATAATTAGTTCTTCTTCAACAATGAGGGAGAGAATAATGGTGAAAATTTGATGAAAGAGAAAAAAATGAGAAAACGTGAATGATGGGGTCAATGGTAAAAACTGAAAAGTTGATGAAAGAGAAAAAAAAATTAAAAACGTGAAAGAAGAAAATAAATTTAATGGTATTAAAGCCTAGGAAGAAGTGTAAATGGATAGTTGATGTATTTCATGTTGGACTATTTTGAGAAATAAAAGGAAAGACAAATAATAATATTTGGATACAAATTATTTTCTAAAATATTGACATTTTGACATTTTAAATAATTATTTTAAAGTGTAGATGATTTTACTAATTAAGTTAGGGATTGTGACTAATTTGCTAATTTCCCCTTTAATTATTGGACAATTTAACCCAGTCATTACTTATCTCTTAGCTGAAATGTTAGACTTTCATATACATTTACTTTTCCTCATCTCATGTGTTTTCTAATTTTCATTTATCATGTGTTTTCAATATATGTTTTGTATATAATTCTTTTGTTCAACCTTTTATACTTCTTGAAATTTAACTACTACATTTATTATATTTTAACTACAAAATATATTAGAGGTACAATCTTTTTTAAAAATATATATATTTAGTTGACTCTTAAAATTTTATCATTATCATATGAATTGGAACAAATGAAAATAATATATATTATTATTAAAATTACATAAAAGATGTTATAAATCAGTACTTGCTTATTTTATAATTGTACCTTTAATTATTGGACAATTTAACCCAGTCATTACTTATCTCTTAGCTGAAATGTTAGACTTTCATTTAGGCACATTTACTTTTCCTCATCTCATGTGTTTTTTTATTTTCATTTATCATGTGTTTTCTGATTTTCATTTATCATGTGTTTTCAATATATGTTTTGGAAAAAATTTATGGTGGGAGAGGCAAGTATGACTTGGTATGTGAGGCATTATTTTTGAATTAAAAAATACATGAGTCCAATCACTCCTATCCTTCTCATTCTATATTGTTATTTCTCTCTCCTCTCACCCCTCCTTTTTGTAATTTCTTTCCTTTCACCTTTTTATTTTTTATTTTTTATTTTTCTAATTCTTTGTCTAATTTTTTAATCAATTTTTTCAATGGTTAATTTTATTTATCCAATTTTCTTATATCATTTTATATTTATATATGTTCTCCATGATAAATATCATGTTGATTATTTAAAAAAATATATATATTTGAGAATATAAGAAAAAAATATGGGAGGAAATTGCAAAATAAAAATTAGAATTTTCATCTATGAAATGAATGTCTAGATAGTTAATCAACTAAGCTAAAAAATCATTTATTTGATATGTCTATATACATTTGATTGGTTAGTTTTTTTTCACTGTCAAACCACAACGAATCAATAAAATCAAGTTTTTCAATTTTCTCATTTTTTTAAGTTCCATTGAAACATGTTACACTGAAATTAAATTATTTTTTATGAAATATGATGCAAATGTCACTATTTCATACAATTAAATCTACTTCAATTTATTATAAATAATTAAATAAACACTATCATTTTAACGCATAAAAAAGGAAAACAATATTTTGTATATACAAATATTATTATATATAATATATTTCCCATTTTTGTGGAATTATGGTTGATAGTTTTTTATATAACAGTTTACAATGAGTTATATTAAATAAATAATAATGATACAAAATAGAATGATATTTACATTATATTTCATAAAAAAAAAATCATTTTATTGTAAAATGTTTCTAATTAAGATAAATAAATTAAGAAAATCGAAAAACCTAATTTCATTAATTTGGTATGGTTTATTAATATAAAAATTGATGAAATAATTCAATTTGATAAGTGAAAAATTAATCAATCATGCTTAAATACATGTACCAAATGAGGGATATTAATAGTTTAGTTGATTGACTATCTAAACTTTTATTTCGTAGATGAAGGTTTTATTCTTCATTTTGTTTCTCCACCATTTTTTATTCTCATATTTTTATGTAATTTAAAAAATTTAAAAATAATATATTTGTTAATTATCAAATATGAAAAAATATATATATACGAATGACATAAAAAAAATTAAATAAATAAAATTCATAACTTAAAATTGATCTGAAATATTAGAGGAAAGAAGAATAAAAGAATTTTTTATAAAAAAAAGAGGCAAAGAAAAGAAATGGACAAGTGAACGAATGTGGAGTAAAATGTCTGGGAAAAAGAATAACAATGTAAAATAAAACGAATAGGACCCACATAATTTTTTATTCATAGATTAAGTAAGACAGGAGAGAGAAACAACAATATTGAATAGGAAACGTAGGATCTACATTTTTTTTTAATTTGAAAATAATGCCTCACATATCAAGTTATACTTGAGCCCTCTTCCACCATAAAATTTTTCTATGTTTTGTATCTAATTCTTTTGTTCAACCTTTTATACTTCTTGAAATTTAACTACTACATTTATTATATTTTAACTACAAAATATATTAGAGGTACAACCTTTATTTTTTTAAAAAAATATTTAGTTGACTCTTAAAATTTCATCATTGTCATATGAATTGGAACAAATGAAATAATATATATATATATTTTTATTAAAATTACATAAAAGATGTTATAAATCACAATAATTAACAATTGAAAAAATTATACTTATGAAATTTGGTTGACTAATTGAAATAGAAGAAGTAACATATATTATTTGAAAATAACGTCAAAAGTTCTAGAATTCACAGTAAATTAACAACTGAAAATATTTATGATTATTCACGTGAATTGGAATAGAAGTAACATATATTATTTAAAAATGACGCGAAAAAAACTATAAATCACAACAAATTAATAACTTCAAATATTATTTTTTTAAAACATATAATTTTTTTTGATTGATTCTTCAAAAATCCTTTATATCACATAAATTGAGGAAAAAAATAGTAACATATATTGGGCACGTGCT